>JABASH010004014.1:0-15024 GCA_019776445.1 Tomocerus maximus | reverse complement strand
AATTATTATTAAAATACCTAGTTAAATATATTCAGTACCTGCTTCGTAAGTTTTTTATTTGTCCATCTATTTCTCTCTGCTATTTTCTAGGTTATTTGGCATTCATAATTTATTATTATTGAATGATGTCATATTCATTAATTTCGTTAGGAAGCTTACTGTGATGAAGCATTAGTTTGCAGATGTCTTCAGAGAAATGGATGATTTTATAAAATATACTGTGTAATATAATAGTATTTCGAATGCATGGGAATATCTTGATGTTACAAATCCACTGAACTACAATATTGACAGCAATGCATAAACTATGAAAGTGAAATGTCTGCAGTCTGCACTCTGCGTGCCTTTGCAGTAAAAAATGATGTTGCATTGCATCTATAGAAGGTGGGGTGGATATACCTAAGCGTCTTACTATGCTTGTTATTCAGTACTTATAGCACTACGACGACGACTCTGACTGCCGTGGTCGTGAATAGGTGTAGAAATGAAAATTCGGCAGATGAGTCATCGTCATCACATCTATCTAATATGCGTCTCAACTTTCTCCCCTCACCACTTCCCTTCACAGCAAATTTCCCCGTCTCTCCAAATTATTCTCCCTGTATATCTATATCTCCATGCAATGCTTATAAATATTGTTCAGAGTTTCAATGGCAATCCCTTGCAGTCCTTTAGAATTCAGCCCACATACTTATGGAATGAAAGGGCATAACAAACATGACATGGCTCCAAAGATTCCATCACAATCATATCACATGTAAGCATTTCAATTTTTATCGTTATCCGGGTAGAATATAGAAATACATGACACTAAGCACTTTTTTAATCAAAATATTACAATTTCAACCTCAATTTAGCCTCTGGTACTTTGAATTGTATTTTAGGACACTATAACTCAATGAAAATTGAATTGAAATCAATTCTTTTTCCAACAAAATATATTCAATTCCTTTCCTCAGACTTTCGGCTTGTATTTGATGATTGATGTGATTTACTATTACGACTTGACTTACTTTTGACGCATGCAAGTCGGAAATATTGCACCTTGCACAAGTGCATTGGTAAGTAATATTACGCAAGGATTTTGACAGAATGGGTTGGAAGTCGGGGAAAGCCCACATTAGTTTATAGGGCGATGAAAGCGCGTCACATTCTCATACACTCGTTATTGTTATATACATGTCTCACTCTCACAGTCTCAGCTACATACTTACGCGATGTGATTTATGGAACAGAGATTTAATGTAATAAGAATATTATAAACAGCTATTAGCACTACAGAATTCTAGTAATTTATGTTCCCGAAATCTGTGCTTATTACCAAAACGCTCAGTTCCGAAAATGCGGAATTGCAATCTTTAGTATTGAAATAAGAATCTCTTTAGTAAACATTTGACATCGCAGCAGTCTATATGCAGTTTTAAATGTAATGATATTTATACGCAGAAGTTGTAACAATCCGCACATACATACCTACATATACAAACATGCAACATAGGTACATATATTGCTCTTTCTCCAAAACGTCATAAATAATTGTAATTGCTATGATGTCTGATGTGAATTTAAATTATTAAAATGCTATTTCTATACGTAAATTACCTTGAAGGAGAAAGACCCGAACTGGTTATTGCGGATGCTTATTTTATTCCTTTTTGGCACTTGTAACACTTTCTGGGAAAATATCGAACTATTGACGAAACGGGATATATTTCCTTCGACATTTCATTTTAATTTGGGCAGCAGCATTGACGGAGAATGACAAGCACCAATTTTGGTCACCATCAAACTTTTCACTCTTTAATTGCACTCACTGATACACATGTAAACAGAATGAAAAGCCGAATTCTGTGCGTATTTGTTGATACAAAATGCTGAGATTCACATGGTTTTGGTAAATGCAAACATTTATGTCTGTGGAATGAAGTCAGGCAGGTATCAATCAATCGTGTGTTCCGAAAGATGTTATGATTTGCTTGACATCAGAAACATCTGCTGAGGAATCCGCGATTTGATTAGAACTGATACAGAGCGAAGTTGTCGTTCACTTTGACAAATGATGTCTAGCTTGCATTTGCAAAGGGACGAAGAGATGACGGGGGCAGAAACAGTTGTCTAGCTACCAGTGCGAGAACAAAACAGTTTTCACCGTGAAAATGCATTAGAATTGACTCGGAAATGAGATTTGTGTCATTAGTAATTATTGCAGGACGTTTACAATTTGATAGGGAAATGATGTGTACGAAGATATGGACTTCCGTCGGTCGGTCTGCCTCAGATTCCTAGTGATTTTGAATGCATGGCATGGGCCAGCAGGTGACGGAGGAACAAGACTGGTTGGTGAAGAAGGAAGTCAGTCAGGCAGGAGGAAGAAATTAGACTCACGGATCAATGAAATTCCGAACGCCTGCGCTCCCCCCGAATCCTGAGTCCATGTCTCGCTTTCTTAACAGCAACCAACTCCCGGACTCAGTCTTTATGTTCTCTTCCTTGCGTAACACTCACTCCGAATTTCGTCTTCGGTTTTCTCAACCTCCATCCGAACTACATACTCAGCAGCATACTCCATGCACCGACTTATTTTTAGTATTTAACTGCCCTATGTAGCCTGCCTCTGCTGTTTAGATTGAGACTACCTACTTCGTGGAGAAAGCAACTTCGTCGTATTGTTGGCCCATGTATTATCCAGCATGTTGTTATAGGGTTACCCCTTCACGGTAACAGGATATTGATACGATCACCAAAACTAACTTTGAGTTAGGTAGATTGCATAGATATAGTCTATATGAATTTAGCTTAAGGACTAATTACAATATTTTGTTTTTACTTTATTCTTTCCGGTGAGGTTGAATTCTACGCAATTTTGTACGCATAGTATTAACGGTGGACATGTTGCTGGCCCTTTCGGTGTCCTGTGACCATTTTCTTTAGCACGGAGGGCGATGCGATGCATGAGAAATGTAAATAGGGAATGAACATTGTGCAAAGTATTTCATGATTTAGGGGCTTTTCTTATTTCTGAAGCAATTTACAGTTTTCGTTTAGTCCCCGCTTTGATAATTAGATGCCATATTACACGTATCACTCCTGGGTAGTTTCCACTAGTTTATATTAATCACTTTTTCATTTCTCACTGCAGACGAACCTGTTTCACTCTAGTCTACTACAAATAGTTTTATTTATTTATAGCAGTTACTTCACTACAAATCTAAAAGTTGCACGTTACCTTGATGTTAAAATCTCTTTTTAAAAATTGCAAAATCCAACTGAATTCATTTTTTCATACTGCGCATTCTCTAAAGCATTTTATATAGGGCACCCTGGTCAACTGTCTAAATCACTGATGAGATTCCACTATAACTATGTGTGATTGTGTGTGAAACAGTACACGCAAAAAATAGATTTAAATACAGAATGAGACGTGTAATATTGTAAATTCAGTTACCTCATACATTGTAGTGACTATGTCAGTTGTCCTTTTACTAATTATTAACTCACTTATTGTATGTGTATGTAAGTATGTAGTTTATAAGAATGAAGATAGGTATTCATTTCCGGGTCAAACAAATATTGTAAATTAAAATTATGGGTACTATTATGTGTAAATAGATGTTAAGAATTAACTATTTCTAACCTACAAAACACGCTACCGCTACAAGAGTAACTTTATGCAAGAAATGAATAAATAGCTCGAAAATACCAATACACAGGCGTCGGTATCTTCATGCCCTACAGTAATTAACATTTATCTCACTGTAGAATGTAAATATAGGGTACTTGTAAGTAAACAAAATATCCGAGTAAAACTATTATGCTATATACTTATACTTGTAATCAATTTTAGACAACAGTATTTTACCAGGCCACTCTGTTATATTCATATTAGCTAAGTATTATTGCATGTAATGTTATATCATCATGAATTCATGGCAGTAGCTATTATCTAATGGAGATATTGATTACGTATGCTATTTTTTCCCGTTAGCATACAGAACACACATCAATATTAGTATTTGTGGTCTACATTTAGTTGTTGATATAGTAGTAAATAAATTCCGTTGTTTGTTATGGGGTTTGCAAATTCAATATTTATATATGGTATCCATAAATGCGACATGAAATGCGCAGAAGGTGATGGGTTAAGTTGGGCACCTTGACCTACACAGAAATATAGTTGTTTTTGAATAATTACTTGCATATGTAATACCTACATACATAAACAAATGAATGTAAACACGGAGTGTATAGACGACAGTGTTTGTACACATAATTTCGAGAAAATAAATCTGCTTATCACCCTCTTCACTTCCCCACGACCAATTTTCTTTAAATTGACTTTATTTTGAACGACACTCACAACATGGTACATGATTGACAACACATAGAAAGAAATTACATAAAATATTACGGACATGCAATATTTTCATTAAGACAGCCGTTCTACAATAATAGTAGGAATGGAAATGAGACTATACTATCGGCTGCATGTCTAGGGATACTGATGCTAATACAAACATATTATGAGGGAACTCAGAGCACGAGAGGCTATCCACACGTTGTTAGTCGTCACCCGGTTGGCTTGGCTCTCGACTTCGGCTCTTCAATACGATATACAAACGTGACAAGTTACAATAAAGCATATTCGATGAGAAAGGGCGCTTGTAGGGACAGGAAAGATTAGTCAATCTAATATCTGAACACACTACACATGTAATCTTAAAAAACAAGCAACTCATTACTCCCTTACAATGGGTTAGAGGAATAATTTGCTCTCTTATCTACAAAGATAAGGTAGGATATACATACATAATAGACAGAAAAGGAATTAAGATTGAGAATCAAAGGACAGTTCAGATTTCTACGTCCACGCTGTCCATTAAACACAGCAACAGCCATTTCATCAAAGGAGCAATGAATCTGCAAGATATGCCATTACATTTACCACCGAAATTACATTTATAAGCACGGAAAATATACAGGAGTATTTTCTTATCTATCTACTACATACTTATCTACTTCAGCACAGTGTTTTGGTTTCCACAGGGAGGCAATGTATTACACAGGTACATGTTAACAGGTTTCAAATGGCTTATAATTAGCTTAATATTCAATATATTTCTTCTATCTATATCCACGAAAAAGTAAAAAGCCTGAATGAATTGGACAGCTACAAAAATGGGTTGATTTGGAATTAAGGAGAAATGACTATGGATAAAATAAATGGACACAATGATCCCTACAACAGTGGGGAAGCGATAAAACTACTTCGTTAGTTGCATAATATTTATTATGCAATTTATTTAGCTCATTATACAGTAGCTCTCATTCTTTACACTTCTCAAAATGCAACGTGAACTTGAGAGCTACAATGTAACTTTGTTCTACACTGTTTTTCCAATCAGTAAATCTTTTGAAATTGGTCATTGAGATTTCAAATATTACATTATGTAGGATTCCTGTACTTGTTTAACTAGCTCCAAGCATTCGCATGATTGTTTCTGGTATTCGGTGGATGGAAATGGATGCAGGTATCCTGATTTACTACTACACTTGATATTTGAGTTTCTGATGCAACAAACTGCCAGGTGATTGATACCACAAAATAATACTGACACTTTAGTTCTGTATATTTCACTTCCCTTTATTATATGCTAAGTTAATAATTTTGCCTTGAAGAGAGGAGCTCGTTAATGTTGGAGAATTGCCAATATTGAAAATATCTATTTGCAGTTAGGTATATTATCAGTCATACCATGGAGACAGATGAGTATAATACAATACAGACACGGCAAAAATCCAGTCTACTTTCTGTTTCTAAAGTTCTAGGGTTCAGCAGCATGAATTTCTCATCACAGTTATCAGCACCTTTAAAACTTCTCACAAAACTACGTCACATTATACTGTGAACACACTAAAGTGTATTGCATGCAAACACTTATTTAATATGTGATCTAAATCCCCCACCAACAGATACTTCTTAGATGCACATCCTACACATATAAATGACGAGTATACGGAGGACTTCACAAAGCTAAAGAGTCTAACTCACACCATTTTAGCAATAAGGAATTACTTTTACGCGTGTAAAGATCTGACGTTGGCTTAAAAATATTTATATAGCATCAGGTGGTAGAAAAAATTATGACTAATTATCCTGGAAATGGGTAACCATTCTAAATAAGTAAGAAAACATCAGAGCATCGTTTATGGATGCTTCATGTAAAATAACTTTGGTGAACAGAAAATGAGCGGACCTTAAAATCAAAATTTAAAAACAATCTACGTAAGTAATGAAGGTATATGAGTGATTGAGTGTTATGTGCTTCTCATTTACATCTCCAGCGAAAAACAAGCAGAGATTGGGAGATTCTTGTTTGCTCAATTCACCGTCAGTCTCTCTGGTTAGACAATTCATTTTGATCTAGCAAAGCACCCATATTGTAACTAATAGCTGAGTTGTCATAACTAAACAACAAATTTTAAATAAAATAAGTATTAAAGCTTTAATTTGGTTTTGAAGAGGATGGACCAGGGGCACCATTTGGACTGGTGTTTGTACCAGAACCTTCCGAACCTGGACTCTTTTTCTTCTTGTCGTCGTAGTTCTTTAATAAAACTTTCCCAGTGTCCTTAGCTGCTTTTTTGGCCACTGATTTAGGGCCAAGAGATTTAGTGTTCCAGGCAGTCAACGCTGTATTTCCGGCTGTCTCGGCTGCATCCCCAGCCAACTGTCCGGCTTCGTCTCCATATCTGCATTTAACAAATGTCCGTCATTATTTATGATTAAGCAAAGTCCTTGATTATTTGTAATATGAAATCATTTAGGTGGCAAACCTGTGATGAATGATCTGTACGGTGTTGTTCGAAAGACTTTTAGCTAAAACTTTTGCAGCTTCTTCCAGACCAGTGTAAACAGTCCCAAATCCTACTACAGCCCCACTGGTCACTTCAAAAACTTGATCCACTTTTCGATTTGCTTCCGCCTCGTCAGCGTTTGTAGTCCGAGCAATCAACTTTGTGCCTGCCTTGTGAACATGAGGTGCCAGTTGTTGTCCTAAAGCTAGAGTTGCGTGTCCAAGTTGGTTCACTGCAATGATTACACCAATTTAAGATACTTATTATGAAACATAATATGTTAAAAATTAACGTTTAAATAGTATACTACGTTTTAATTCAAATAGTACCATAATAAATAGTTTTATTCAATGATATAATCTTAAATGCTATTTATTTCTTGCTTAATTAATATTCCATTTGCTAAAATGAAAGAAAAAGTTCCTTCAGCATGAAAATAAGAATATCTGGGCAGTATGTTATAATATATAGGTAAGTAAGGCGAAGATAGTGCATTCAGTTGATCAATAGAAAGAGAATCTTCTAAAGTATTATGCAATACCTAAATTCGTATGCTTGATAAAATGTAGCACATTCTGATACAGACAAAACGATGCTATTTATTTCATGTTTCTATAATAGTCCGTTGAAAATAATACTTTCTCTCATTAATGAAGTCAAGTTATGATTCATGATATCGATGAAATAAGATACTCCATATACCAAGAAATTGTAAGGATCTATATGATTACGAAAGAAAAAGGAATATTTTTAAAAGGAGGTATCATATTACATACAGTACCTATTGTATTGCGCAAGAAACAAACTATTTTAGGAATAAGGCTACTACAAAAGACAACTACAGAAGAAATGCTTTGATACATGGCGGCATTGGCAAATTTATGTTTAATAAATGACTACTAAGTAAAAAATAATTGATATCTTTCTAAATGATTAAAAACGTTCTAGTTCATTGTTAAAATTCATTATTTAAATTTAAGGATTAATTTAGTTGTCATTTTACTTTCAGCTTTCGTGTTTGTCCTTAGTTAATGAACACCAAATGTGATTTCAACATTTATAATTAGATATCAACAAATGTTGTCCATAGCCTACAGGTATTCGTTTCGGAGAGATAATTGCTGCTGCTGGGGAAACTGCCAGGTAATCTTGGATAGACCATAGTGCACAGATAAATTACAGGTGCAAAATGCACTTAGTCAATGCTGAGAATTTTTCGAATCCTACGCCTCCGCAGATCCCGGGTTAGCTGAACGCGGTTGCTGGACGCCCAGGGTAGGGGTGGATTAACTTACAATTTTCGTGACAATTATTTTTATGTAACTACCAGTCGTGTGTGTAATTTAATATCAGGGCAAGGGCAAAAGACTGTCACACAGTAAGAGAAATTTTTGGAAAAACGATAATGGTCAATTAAAATAACCCGTAGTATCAAGTATCGACCTACATAACTTATATATAACTTATAACTTACATAACTTATAATATCGCTAGACAATATGCGTCCTACCTATCTTCAGTCTCTTCTTTGTACTATTTGAATTGCGCACATACTGGCATTGGGTATAAAAATAAAAGGGTCTGCAATGACTAGTGCGCCTTACCAAGATATCCACTGACTTGCACAGCTTTTCCAGTAATAGTCTTTGCAGTTTTGACACCAGTCTTCACTTGTGGATTGATCACTGGCTTTTGCTGAACTGGATCCATTCTGCTCTGAAGATAGGCTGTTCCTTTATCCAAGTAGTGAGAAGTCTTAACTGCTCCATACGCCAAACCTTTGGAAATCGCCTCCGCTCCTGTTTAATAATCGGTAAATATTTTTTAGCATTTACACTTTGGATTCATAATTAGTACATTGAGCTATAACTACAGCTAATAGTTTCGTTCACTCATTAAAGTCGCATTATAATTAGTTCAACAATCAAATCAATTAAAAAACAAGCCTGCTACTTTACATATTATGCAATTTGTATTACTTTACTTTCAGACTACTCTAAAATACACAAACAGGCATAAAAATAGCATTATGTACCTTATCCGATATTCATATTTCAAATGAAAACCAGTCTATGAGCTTTTATTTGAAAATAAAAACATAGTTACTTAGTTACTAAAATTCCAATAATTAATAATAGGAAGTTATACTCATGGGTTGAAATTTGAACCTAAAATTCATCCCAAAATTGATCAGACATTTCCGGTGATATCTGGGGGTCAAGTGAGACAAAGTTTTGAAATACAATGTACAAAGTTACAAGTTTTACAAGTAACAGACTGAGAGGGAGCGATGGGATGAGACTTGGGTGGGACTTTTTGAGACAACGGCTATCTGTAAACCTCACAATCCCAATCTCATCCGCCACAACTTCTATTTATTTTAGAAAGTACAATGGTTTTCGACTGAATATGAACACGGTGCGGATTGGATTATGGAATACGGAATACGGATTAGTGTTTCAAATGTTCCTAGCCCAACAGAAATAAAACTCAAAGAAATAAATCCACGTACACATAAGAAATAATGCACTAATTAGGACATTTATAAGTTGGTGCAATATAAATAATAAAGATGCAAAGAACTAGTTATTATAAGCACACTACTATATCTCACTTATACCGTTATACCTAAGTAGTATTGACATGGGTATTAATAGCAATATCTGGAATAATCAAAGGTTTTGAAACAAATTCGTTACGACAAGTGTCGCATAAGTGACATAATATATTAACATGCAAATGCATGAGCTGGAACACAAATCTAAATTGCTTGAAAACGTTAACGTTAATTTACAGTGATGTCCTGATAGAAAGAAAGCCGTAAAAGATTTATTTATACCGAATGAGTATATTATGGTATTCCATAAATTACTAAAAAAGGGTTTGTATCAGAAAAATTGAAAGATAACAGATCGGTATTTATAGGGAGGCGCAGTTTAATTCTTAGGCAAATAGCCTCCTGGGCTGAGTAAATGTATAAGTGAGACATAGTGAATATCAATATTGTTATTCAACTTTCAAACCGATTAATCATATCTATACGACAACATTGCTAGGCTGAAAGCGTCAATCGCTTTGAAGGCCCACTGAACAGCGTTGGTGATGCTGATGACAAACTAAATATATCAAATGATAAAAGTGTGAATTTCAAACATTACGTTAGGACATAAAATGCGTAGTTAGATGTTACCAGATGTTATAATTTGATCTCCTCGCTGCCTCACTCCACACAACGAAGGCTAAATATGCACATAGAACTCAAAGTCTAACATAATTATTAGATTAGGTGTGTAGCTACGCACCACAAGGCATCACTATAACATCCTCAGGTAGTCCACCGCTAGGATTTTCCATTAAAACTGTCGAGATAGCCGTTTATTGTGTCTATGGGATATGACTAGTACACAATAGCGTCCGGAATGTTACCGAGAAGTCGCAATAAATCCACTGTGACTACCCGAAGAAATTGTGAAGTTGCCCATTGTTGTATGCCAAATTAATTCCACGCATTTAGAGTCAGTTTGGAAACAAAAATAATGAAAAAGCTTTGCATAGCACTGAAGCATATTTCACACCTGTAATCAAACCTGCAGCAATTTTTGTGCTCAGACGCTCCGCATCTGAAACTGGAGAGGGTGCCGGGGCCGGTTGTGGTGGCCTTTCTGGCACTTCTCTTGGCAGTTTGACAAGAGGAACTCCACCCGCTGCGTCCTCCGGGGTCACACGCTCCGTTTGAGTTGGCTCCGGGAATTGAATTAGTCCTATCAATTGCAATAGCACATCCTCCAGCGCTTGTCTCTGATCGGCTGACAATTCAGAAGGAAGAATCAATCCAACAGAAGAGCCTGAAAGGAAAATAAAAATGATTTGATAAAGATGAACAGATCACTCTCCAATTGAGTACCTACTTGTTAAAATAAATTAAGTAGGCAGCTGCGAAAAGGACATTCAGTTAGTTTTCCTACCGGGAGCAGTCGATGAAAAATCGGGGAATATATAAATTCCTTCGGCAGATCTTAAAATAGGAGAGCGTTGAGGAATTAAAGGATATGTCCAATCGCCAACTTGTAAGAACGCCGGGGCTTGGCCAGCAGACGATGCTTCATCTAATAAATGCAATCTTATTAATCTGCACTGTAATCAGGGTAGCCTTCAAATCGTTAGAGTGGAAATGCTTATGCATGAAAATGGTTAAATGTATTATGCTAGTGGACCTTGCTGTAGGACTACGACACGGAGAAATGACGGGTAGGATGGAGCAGAGACGTTTTCGTTGGAACTGATGAAGTAGATTTGCACATTGTTGGCTATGCTGAATACTTCCTGAGCATTGACAGGCAGAGGATTCGCCAGGGCTGCTTGTTGTGATGCAATCTCCTCCAGTGCGCTATTCAGATTTCCGTAGAGAGTTCCAAGTCCTCCGAATGGAGCGTTTGTCGCCTGGGCCATGGCCATGGCTTCATTGTAGGGAGGAGGAAGACGATACGGATCCTCATTATTTGTTGGGCTTTGAATCGTGGTCGGAGATGTTGTTGTTGGTCCGGCCAAGTAGCTGGGCAGCTGACCGTTTGGCTCAGTGGAATGTTGCAAGTCAGAAATTCTCTCCAAGATCTCTTTCCTGAAAAATCCAGCGAATGTCAAGAGGTCAACTAAAATTTCGAACCCCGAATTGAGCCGAATTGCCTACCTTGTCATCCTCATCTTGTAGACCATTTCATCGATTTTGTTGACCTCGTCGGGAGGGAAGCCACCCTGATGAGCCAAATGTACAGACTTGTCAATAAGTTGTAGTGCCTTTTGGTACGAGTTGAAAGCTTGCTCCCGACTTCCTTCAGCATCCAATTGCTGACCTCGGACCGTTGACTGAAAAGCCTCTGTATGAAGGCGATAAAATTGCTGACAAGTTGTCTCTTCACTCAGCAGAGTTGGCCGAGGCTCACTTCGGCGACGTGGAGGAGCTGTGGGCACACCTTCCTCCATTTCTAAGATTTCTCCAACTAAAGTTAATCATCAACAAAATCATCCGATTAGTAATACTTGTACAACACATATCCATGCAATACATACTCCCTCCGTGCCATCCCCGAAGTATAACACTCAACAATGAATTCTAAGCGTTAGTATAGAGTGGAGATTACTAACCACTAAGATGAGATACTAAATACTCGCAATAGTTCATACACACAGGCCAGGTTTAAATAAATGCATGAAAAACCTGGAGCCTTAATCGAAAATAGAACCCCGGAGGAATTTAGATGAGATAACCCATATTGAATTGAAATTTATATTCCACAGCAATTAAGGCCAAATTAATTGCCGTGGCAATGGCAAATATTGAATTGAAATTCCCCACTCGGATTCATGAATTCTAATTAAATAAGTTGGATTATTTTTTGCCTACATATACAATATGATAATTCTGGGACAATAGATACAGTTTAATCAGGTAGCTTACCTATTTAACCTGCCAAACAGAATAATTGAGCGCTATCGCAAAGTAATGATAAATATAAACAGTATTATGTCACTTACAATGCAACTGATAGCTATCGGGTCGACACTGGGAGCTTTTGGTGTTTACGGACTAGTTAGTGCAGATAGCGATTTTGCTGCGTTTGTGATTGATGAGTTAGATATCGATATTGAGATATGTCAAAGTTGTATTCATATGTAGATGGATTCTGCTAATATTTGCAACTTTTCCTCTTCAGGAGTTTCTAAGAGAGTGAAGTTTCCCAGGAGCCGAGAAGATGCAGAATGTATCAGTCAGTGAAGAATATCTCAGAAGGATCTTCCACTATTACGTAACTATATTAATCACCAACTCTCTGTCTGTATATCCCGGACACCTGACAATGACTCACTCACGGTTACGTTGAGTAGAATTTGCAATGATACATATTTTCCCACGGGTGAACAGCAGGAAGAGAAATCAGTTCTGCTTTGAAACCTCCGCTACAAACCAGGCTCACTCTGAGCAAGCTATAGACCTTTTCTGCATGCGTACTTCCACAGGTACAAATCTTTCGCACGGCGCTCTAGATTTATCCATTTTGCCAAATATTCACTTGCTTCTTCTTTGCAACCTACGAACCGTAGATATAGAAATCATAAAACAGTTGAAATCATAATACTACATTCCCTATGATTCTGAACACCCTGTTGAGAAATAACAGGAACTGCTCTTCGGGACCAAAAAGTCCCACGACACGATGGTTCTAGGTCAGTGTGGCAAAAGGCATTTTTTCCTCCGCGGTCAGTTATGCAAATCGCCAAAGGTCAGTTTGGCAAATGGTGTTTTTCATGAGCAAGTTAGATTTATAGCGCATTATATCATTACATCAGTCATTGTACATCATTACATCAGCCAAATTAGTATATCATCGTCTCATCATCATTTCAATCAGTTCATGGCAATGAGTTTTATTTAAAAAATGGAAAATGTTTCCTCTCATAATTTCTGCTGGTTTTTCGTAGTCTGTGGTTAATTCTAGACTATAATAAACTCCTCCGTTTAGGAAAGGTACTGTTTAAAATACGAAAAAGTGTGTTTTTCGTTCTTTTGCCACACTGGTCAAAAGCGTATTTGCCAAACTAACCACAGTGGTCAAAATCAATCGATTTTTTCTTTTACCAAACTGACTTTTGCCAAAATGACCTTTAGACATGACATGTTTCGTCGGATGTGTCACCTGGAGGTCACGTTAGACCCCTCCTCACCCTAGGCGCCAACCCATTTTTGGACTTTTTTAAGGGAAAACAACTTCTTTTAGTGCACATTTTCGAAAAGTTGTCCAAAATGGGGATGTATATGCTCATGGTCAGCCTGAACGAAGGTTCTTTAACAGGAGGTATTCCTGATGGGATGATTTCATAATTGAAGATCAATTTGATATTAGCGGTGATATCGTCAAGTACTAGACCCCCATAGGTATTTCAATATGTAGCTGATTCATGGGTGCAGCCACGATGATCAGTAAAGGAAACAAACAGACTCTTCGGAGGGAAATTAGTATATTTAGATAGGTTGAAGTTGATTCCAGTAAATATTATAATTTTCGGTTGAGTGATCTCAATCTTTAAAATGCAAAGAATTTTGTTTTGCATTTTGGCTTATTTGCAAAGTTAGCAGGGAATATGGTATAAGCCTTAAAATACATTTCTTTCCAAATTACTACAACTCAACGTCATGCTATTGTCATGGTTTCGAGTGGGAAATGAAAGAAGTGGGAAGTTTCCCAATTCCCAGTGGGAAAAGTGGGAAACAAAAAGGGCAAGTGGGTGGGAAAATGGGAAATAGAAAAATCGAGTGGGAAATAGAACAAAATCCGCAAGATGGCGATCCTTCATTTCCCACTATTTCCCACTTTTTACTTCCCATTTCCCATTTACCAATTCCCAGTATTTCCCAGTGTCCAACAAAATTCGGTGGGAAATGGGAATATCCGAAACTATGCNAATATCCGAAACTATGCATACTAGTTACAAGAATGGCAAGTTATTTCGTACCCGATTGTATCATACATTACGGCAACGACTATATTTCTAAATCTCTTTGACTAAAGCGCTAGCCTCGACTAAAGACACCTTTTGGGGCATGATAATGATAATGGGCAAATCCTACGGGTTGTTATATTGACAACAGCAGGAATTGGTTAGGGAAAATTTTATCCCTTACAATATTATGCATTGATGTTCCAATTTCCAATGAATCATTGTCTACTGAAACTTCCTGCATGACAATGAGTATCCAATGGAAACCAAAGTTTTTACTTTCTAAGTAGTGGAGTAATGGCAATTTCTTCCGGGAATTCTATTGAGACCTGTTTTGATTGAGACGTTTAGTTGTGGGTGGGGTATCGTAGCAACCTCCTTGATCCAAGTCCAATTCTCTACTGCGTACCAATAAGATTCCCAAACTTTTAAATGTGAATATTATCATTCGTCCATCCCTTGGTAAGAAGAAACTTTAGTTTTCATTGGATACTCCTTGCTGCATGGGATAATGTCGGTTATGAATAATTTGGGCTTCGGCTTCTATTTGGAACCAAATTTGAAATTCTAAAATGGAATTATTTTTCTTAAAATCCGGGGAACTGTACCTTTAACCTTCAACAAGGTGATATTATATGATACTGACGAATGTTCGTAATGACAATGACACTAATA
>JABASH010004013.1:0-15025 GCA_019776445.1 Tomocerus maximus | reverse complement strand
TTTTCCAACTTAAATTACACAAATTTGAGAAATGACCTTATCGTTCCTTAACATCATAGCCACAATATTATATTTACTCCTCACATCACTATACATATGTATGTACATATGTAAAGAAAATGGATTTCTACAAGGACTATGGACTAGTTTAGTGAAAATCAGAATATTTTCATTTTATTTTAACTTGGCAATAGTAGGTGTAAATAAATTCTGGTCTACACAAAAATCAGCATCAATACTTTTGTGCCCACTGTATCTTTGTTTCCTTTGTTTCCTTTACTAATGTATCACGCACGATTTAGATTTTAATTGTTGTAAATTAATCACCTAATATCTGTAATTTAATAATAATTGCATTTCTCTTAAAATGGTCATTTTAACATGACATGCTGTCATTTTCTTATAGCAACTGAACGTAGGTCATTTGTAAGGAAGGCATACACACTCAAGATAGGAGCAATTATAGGTCTATGATGGGCTTTTGGAGGGGAAAGAGTTTTATTAATGAGTTTAGTGTCAACATAACTTTCTGCATCATCTGCTCACTTATTTATAATTCCTGTCTCCTACGTGCAAATAAATTGCTACATTTGGTAGCAGTGGATGGTTAACCGTTAATAATAGGAACAATCATCCCTTTATTCAGGATGACAAGAGATATATCATTTCGGGAAAGCTACTGTTGGAGAATAGATAATGAAGTGAGTAATACACGACTTGTGTGCATTTGTCGATAAGAAGGATTGGTTTACATATTCAGGCCTCTGGATCCACGAGAGAGGTTCTCTTACCTAACGTGTGATAGATACGCATCCTCAGTGCTCACGGTAAACAGATTACACCAGTCATACGTACGGATATATCCTTTATAATCTTAATGAATGTACTTGGAATTAACTTACATACGGTAGACATTACTGGGAACATTGCTCAGGGAGATGCCAAGTTCTGTCACAGGACCAGTGCATTTGCATTCGACTTCAATTGTATGCCCGTCGGCTGAGGTATTCCAACATTTGCATGGATCGCTTTGTTCTCCAGTATTACTGTAGAGAGGCGGATACTCTTGGTCTAGGTCGTCAACAGGATTGATTCCATAGAGAGAAAATATTCCACTTGCTGTTCGGATTTTATGTCGGGACGCACGTTTTCCAGCGGAAAGCCTAGGTAGCATTGAGCCTGGTGGCAGAAAACAAAGCTCTTCATATTACAGTAATTGACAATGACATGACACCACTAAGATTGCAGATGAAATTCTAAGAGAAAATCGAATTTCTCCTTTGTTCAAGCTTCAAAAACGGAGTAGCGGCATTAAAACTCTTGGAAATAATATAACTATGCATATATCTCTATAGATCGCTATAATATTATTCACTTAGATACAGATACTCTGCATTTCTCGCCTTACAGTTCTTGCAAAAATGAGATCAGACATGACCAGATTACGCAAGAGAGTGTTTTTAGAATACTATATGCAAGATTGGCAGATATCTGTAGTTTTAAAGGTTATTGAATATATCTCCCAATGTACACAACGTGGTAAGTTTGATATACTTACATATGCACGAATAAGTATATAGATACTGCCGTATTCTCTCTAATAAAGCCAGCAAATCTACTAGCAAACTATATAATATTTCTGAACCACCAAAATACTAACTTTCAGACACTGACGACCAAATTTGGTTTATTTTGAGTACCTACCTAATTTATCCCAAGACTCAGCAGGGTAGAAATGAAAGCCACAGGTCCCTGAAGAACACTGCTACCTCATCTAAACCTTGGAAGCTAACTTGTTACGAGAAATGAAAAAGTAAAATGTACCATCCATGTGTAGTGGCTAATAGGAAACCAAAAATAATTAAGTGACTTGTATTGTAAAACGTTTAGTATGCTGTGGATACAAAATTAACACGAAATTTATTCGTTTAAACTGCCAGAATTTCTCTCCTCATTTATGTACGAGTCTCTAATCCTATGTACATGTAGAACTGCCAAAAAGGAATTCTTATGTAGACTTTTTATGGCTCATCATTGAAATGGAACTAAAAAATGAGTCTACAGTATAAAACGAAACCTTTTCCATTTCCACATTTACATAATGTACCCAGATGTACCCTAATATAATTAGCATCTGCAAGTTAAGGAGATCAATATTTAGTATGTAATTAAAAGTATTATTACCTCTTTGATGAGCATTGACGGTGGCATTGTTCGGTAAGGTAGATGGACTAGTAGCTATTGAATGGGGTAAGAAAGAGGGCAGCTGCACTTGAATTGGCACGCTTAGATTGCCCCGATGCAAGTCAGTAATATCGCGACTTTCACCAGAAGGCAGGAATGAGAGAGTGATAGTGACAAGGGCAGAGAGCAAGAGAACTCGAGAAACGGACGTCCTTTCCCCTCCTTCTGATTTATCTCGCTCCAAAATAAACCTGTGCAAGGTTATACGGGGTTATTACTATTTATTGCTTATATTCACCAGCAACCCAGTTGACATGTAGCCAGTTGTTGTACTTCCCTATCAAATTTTATTAAGTACTTCTGCAGAATCCTCTAACTACATTTAACGGCACTACGCTGAATAATTTTCTGATTTAATTTCAGGCCATGGAAAGCGAACCACTACGGATGTTATGAGTAGACCTGTAGACCTAGACAAATTAGCGGATGTATAGTTCCTGCTTCCTGTGAGTTACCGTACAGATAGGCTTTCTATTTATCAAATTATAAATTAAATGCTTCTAAATACCATCCTGATTATTGTGTACAGTTACTCTATTCTTAGAGATACAAATACAAACAGCGCATAAATTAAAGCCATGTACGCAAAGGTAAATGAGAAAGAGGTCTATAAACTATTTTTGCTACTACAGGTGTTCAGTTTTACTACTACTCCAGTTTTAGATTCAGATCAATAATTAATTCCGCAATTTTCTAGATTATATCCGATTTATAGTCCAGAATCAAATCCCACTTGAGGAATCACAAAATCAATATGGCCAATCTGGTAAATATAAATAGTTGTGTATTCGTCAAAAAGTGGTCATGATTATGATGTATAGTACTGATAGATTAATTATGCGGTAGATTGAATACTGGAAACATAGATTGAATACCCTATATTTAATTTTGCAGTCATGTGTACTAAATTGTGGTCATGCTATAATCTGTAAAATAGAGATATATTCTTGCAGATACATTTTTGGCACGTAGGAATAATAAAATTACCGTTGAATGAAAATCTAGTTCAATCTTTGGCTATTCCGTTTCCGAATTGCTATGTCTATATGAGATATTTTTTATCATGCGAATCGACATAAGTTTTGTAGATGCCACCAAGAAGTCATCGAATTTTTTTGATTGGATGGTACAGTAAGTGTAATGCAAATATCCCAATTTTCTCAGCTTAAATTTGCTACGTATATCGTGTATCCAAAGCAGTAGTGGAGTCAGCGATGCCAAACGAGAATGAGCCCGTCGAAAATTGGATTCATAAATCTTACCCATTAAAAAGTCCTGCCCTGAGGGTCTGATACCAGTTTTTCATGTCCTGAAAAGTATTATATTTATGCACTGATACTTAATATGGCAATACACTGAGAAAATAGTCTTATGCTAGAATTTCATGTACTTGCCCTCAGAAAAATAAAAAAGTTGTGCCTGAATTCTCCAATAGCATAAGACAGACCTGGCTCGAATTCAATGCACGCATTTCGAATGTGTGTTGATGCTTGGTTAGTTTTATTGGGGATCATTTAATCACATACACTACACTTCTACTTAGTTGAACTAGATACTATAGAATTACAGTACACTCTGCTGCTCTTATCACACCTTATCACACACATTACGTGTTTGCATACTTCATGATGAGAGCGTACACATAGTATGAGAACTTCATATCAAAAGAAGTGTACATCTAATTGATTTGATGAGTATGCCCTTATGGAAGAAATAGAACAGACCCGGAGCAATTTATGGCTAGGAATTCCAACCCATTTGTTCATATAGTACCTAGTTAATTCATATTCATATACAGGATGATATATACTACTTTCACCATCTAAAAGAAAACCCACCAGCACTAAAAATACTAAGAACGCCAAAACATGTCCCCGAAACGAAAATCATGTGGGTTAGCGAAAGCCATGAAAGTGTAGGGAAAATCTCTGTGGTATTAGAACATGAAAAGAGGAAAGTTATTTTTAAAATTAACCCTGAGCCCTGAAGTAGTAACTTTTAAGGACAAGTCAACTGAAACTAATGTCGACTGAGTTAACCGAGTAGAATTATTTATGCCGTTTTCTCGTTACATTATTTAAATAGCACATCAACCATAAAATGGAGTATTTCTGTAACTCACGGAACATCTTTATACATATCTCTTTTATTCTACGTTCTTTTCCATCATAGAGAGAGATGACATTTATAATTATTTTCACAGAATCCCAAAAGTGCAAATATGGTTTTATGGCTTTGGCTTACAAGAGACATAAATTCTACAGATCTCTAATCTCTATGCGCATGAAGGAGTAGTAGAGAACAAAACTGAACAACGAATAGTATTTTTATCCCGTAAAATAGTTGTTGTTCATTTTTCAACATTTTTAATACAATACTGTCTAAGAACGTACGTTTCTAAAATAAAACCCAGCACCTGCACTTAGTTTTTGCATAAAAGCTACGGCTGAGCCATGAGGTATTTATAAACTATGGGAGCATTGTAGAAAATCACTGAGCTATAGGTAGCTTGAGTGACTCTTATTAATCATCCATCTGAAATTATGGTCATAATTAGAGACCTACATATAGCTTACAAAATTGTAATGACAACTTCAATACTTGAATATTCCACAATGCTACATTTGTACAGGAATTGCTTTTAGATGGGAGAGTTGAAAGGATTCACCAGAGCAGAAAAAGTCAGTTTTACTATGACATGGTATTCTTTATTATTTCAACTTTCCAACTTCGTCTCGGTCCCAATAATGTACAGAAAAAGGGAATAAATGCGAAAGGAGCTTGGAACGATGCCTGTACACAAAATGTACTTACATGATGTGTATTTTTACTGATATTCCTATGCTATATGCCTGTTGTACTGTTGCAGGTTGTACTGTTGCAAGTTGTTGTGATGTAAATATTATGTAAGCACATTACATATGTATAATATAACACAGGTACTTGTAATGCATTTCTTTACTAGACGATACCATAAGCAGACATAGACACTATTTAAATTAGAATTTTGAAAGTCAATGCACAATACGCAAGTCATGGATGACGGACAAATACGCATAAGCTCAGGTATTACTGACTGCCAAGATGTCCTTTCGTCTGGAAAAAATATTGCGTGAAAGTCGTTCCAAGATTGTTTTGCTCGAGAGTTTTTAATAAGTTTTCCACCTAAATATCTGTTTGCATGCAAACTTATTAGACACTTGTTCCGTGTATGAGAAGTTTGTGTAAATAAAAGATTAGTAATATACAGAAGCTGCAAGCAATAAAGATATAAATAGCATTTATGAAGGTAGTACCACTAGGTGTCTGTAAGAATGATGAGCAAATGCCACATTATCATAAAATGCAGTGTGCTTGGAATACAAAATGAATAGTAACTTTATAAATAGATACCATCATCATAGGTATAGCAAATGCAACAGATATAAGGATTACAGCGATAATACGTTTTCTATCCTGGTAAGACACCCGACAGAGCCTAGATGTCCACGTCGCGTTTCTGTTTAGAAACCTATACCTACTTTATTATCGTTCTAACATTATGCCACTTGTACATAGTACATAATATATACAGCCGTTACTCTTGTACATGTCATATATTTACTAATTTAAGGGTGTGTGGAACTGTTTCGGGTACTTAAGGTCAATTCTACATAAAAACATCTTAAAATTTTATCAGCCCAGAAACCATTTCAAAGCGAACGTTGCAGCATAACAAAGGTGATCCTAAATCCTATGTCATAACGATTTTACGAACGCTTGAGGTTTCTTAACCTTCATGAAACCATTATTTTCTTAATGAAATTTCCTACAGCAATTGTGAAATTCATTTTTGTACTATTATTCTCTAGCGGCAAGTTGGAACTGTTGGTAGTAAGTATAATAGAAAAAAGTAAAAAAAAAACTGTTAGAATGATAAGTACAATTACAAACCACAAGCCCATCAAAATGTCAGCATTTTATCTTAAAGTGCCCATATATGATTCCAGAAACAGAAGATAAGGTACAAAATCTTATTATCTATTCAAATCAGATACTACAACAGCAAATAGATACAGCTATGTCAATATTATGTGTGCAACTACTACTACTATTATGCATTTCAAGTCAATAATATGCTATGTAATACGATACAATACATACATTATTCTAGTAAAGCGATACATTACAATATTAATTACTACTACGGGGTTACTACAAATCCTAAATACAGGTAAATAAATGCTTTAATAGTGATGTTATAAAATATAACCAAACTACTAGATAATTGGAAAGTATAGCTCACTATTATTAATGCATTACATCACCTAATGCATGTGGTGGTTTTGGTGAGTACGATGCACGATACATATCACCAAATCAATCTGTTATGTGACACCTACCCAATTATAATAGCAACACTCCTGGGTTTCATTGTTCCACAAAGTTCGACAAACTTACAAATTACTCATGTATTGGATTACGCATACAGAATAACAATACAATGCAACACCTATGGTTTTATAGATTAGCTAGTAGTGATGAAATGTATAAATGTAGTGTTGTTCCTGTAGGTGTAGAATATGAAATGTGAGAGTCGGGTACAATTCGTGTAGCTGCATCACAAATAAGTAAGTAGCAGGTATAATACTTAGTATGAATGATGAGGCATAATGAAAAATATCTGGGATTTATAATAGTACTGAGAACTACTGAGAACTCACTGCCGATCTTTGAAAATACTGTTGTTTTCGCAAACTAAAGAAAAGTACGAATTCTATAGTGTTTTCAGACTGTACATCTATTACACAGATGTTTTCGCAAACTATGCATAATATTCATTTTGTAAAAATAATTATAATTAATGTTATATAAACCTATTACTAGTGATATTTTTCAGATTTAGTCGCATTATTTGCATAGTTTGTATAATAATGCCTGAATACGACAATAAATGATTTACGCATGTACTAAATGTATAAAAATCTATAATAATGCAAAGTGCTATGCTAACGTACGTAAGTAACTAATTAATAATAAATCCATGGACAAGTCATAATTTCATGCAGCCTACTCCATATTTGCATCCTCGTAGCAATGTTTACAACTGTAACTACACATCAAACTTACTCATAAGCTCAGATATTACTGACTGCCAAGATGTCTAGACAGTCTTTGGTTATACCTCCTGAACACGAACCTAGTAGTATGAAATCTGTTCTCCTGATTAAGTGTGAGTAAAGCTAATTACAGGTGACACATACAAAACTGCTATTTGCTACTAGCAATAAAATGTTCTTGAAAGATCTGATGAAATTGGAAAGTATGGTAATGAATGGCAAAAACTTAGCAAATTGTCTGAGAACATTATTGTATTATCTGGCATTTGCTAGGATTTCCAAAGTGCTCCATTTGTTCGATTATTTGGTGGCTTGTAGGATATATGAAATAAAAGTTAATGATTATTTGCCCATTGTTATCTGTACCTACTTAAGTTGAGATAAAAGACTCACCTTAAAGAAAGTCCTGAAAAGAAGGAAACGCCCTGAGCAGTATCAAGACGACTGCCGTTGCTTCGACAAACTCTCTTCTCCCGCATACACATTTCACCCCATAAGGAATCACTATAAGTGCTGGATTCAATACTTTGCAGTTTGGGATTTCAGAGTTGTAGTGTCCTTATGTTATTGCATTTCATATGTTTCCTGTCATAATAATTATCGAGACGAAGGGAACTGTTTACACAATAGCTCTAGGCGCTATATGTCGATCGTGTAAATACTCCAAGTGTTAATAAATGAAGCTTTTGTGTTTTGGCAGGACACTATTCATTGTCAGATTGTCACTAAAGAAGGTATTACTTATTACCATTATTAGCCAGCACTATAAACATGCCACTCCGAAACGAAGAATTATTACAGTAGCATTACATTACACTATTCACTCAATCAAATTCACTCTGTGATTAGTGTAAGTGGGGATAGTAGGCACGGCTGCAACAATGTAGAGTTAATGCGATTTGTTATAGGGTTGGTTCTGTTGAGTGAGAGCTGTTAGCAGAAGAATTTAGCACATACGACGAATTTATTTGTCTCTCCAGCTCATGTCGCTTCTACAGAGGAAAACAATAAAAGAAGGCAGTTATTATTTATTAACATCCACTTTTCACTTATTTACAGAGACTCTATTTAGACAAGTGGAAAATATAACACTATAGTGCTGCGTAAATCACATTATGATCTCCAATTCCTAATGGCAATGTGCGCCGAGTCTGTTTAATTCGACTCCTGTCTATATACGATGACTCTGGTGATTGTGATGATAATATTATTATTGTATTCGGAACACTGGCTTTCTACGAATTGCAATTTCCTTGGTCTTTGTCTCCTGCACACTTGTACAACTAATTCAAATAGAGATGTCCACTGGCATTTAATGCGCCTCAATATAGAGAACACCAAGTAATACAATAAAAACACAGAAGTAATGGAATTCTAAAGTAAATTAGCATTTATACATAATCTTGTAATTGGAAGATGATAAACGCCTATACAAACCTAGTATTAGGTATTTTGCAGACTGTAAACAATTTATTAGAGTATTAAATGTCATCATGCTAGAGACAAGGAGTCTGATAACCCAATTATAAAATGACTAATGATTATTTCCCTTCATTCTTACTATCAAAATACCTCTCTTGCTAGCTGAAATTAATCTTTGTGCGCACCACTTCGTTAAAAATAGCTTGATGCTATGATATCATTAGTAACAAAATATATTTACATTAAACAAACTACATTAATATCCTTCACTTGAATTTCTTGTGAACAAAAGTGTTTTTCTGTTTATGAAAGATATTAATTATAAAGTGAAAAAGAGTGTTCTCGTTTTTAGCTGTGGAAAGTACCTTGTTCTATTATTTTGCTGTTTATGTGCCCCATATCTAATTGTAAATTAATGAAGTCCCATTTTTCAATACAAGTCTAGCAGATTCAAAGACCCAGTTACATCTATAGCTCACTATTAGGATGACTTATTTGTGTTTACTCTATTGAGTGCTTTGGTTGGATTGACTAAACCAATGAGAGTGGATTACAACCAGCACGAGTGTTTATTGTGTCATGTTTTCTTGTTGTGATCTCAATAAGTCTCAAGTCAAAGTCAAGATATTATACTTCCTCGTAGTCATGAATAGTTAATACAGAGCCAGAGGTTATTGGAGTCGACAGAACAGTGCATTGTATTGTGTGCAATAAATTATAAAGTTATTCAAGATGTAGAATAAAGTTGGCCTGTAATAATTCCCGTGTGTGCTGATATTGCACTGTAACTGACACAAGGACTAAACGAGTCGTAAACATAATGTTGCTTAGAAAATAAGATTGTCTGCTACTCTCCTGATGGTTTGCTTATAAATAAATAAGAAATAACGATACGGAATGTTGTACTAAGGACTTGTAGAAGCTGTTTACATATTTACTATGCAATAAAACTATTAATATTCCTTGACGAAATGTAAGCATTCTAAAATTATTATTTCAATTTTTATAATCATATCCACGTAACTTCTGTACCTTGATAATCTAATGCGTCCATTTTTAGTATCTGTAGTACACGCATTCATCTTTTATTTATACTTACACTTACATCATGCCGTGAGTACACTCGCTAAATTACTAATCCAGAATTTCGTCTGCGGTAGCCAAGCATAAACATTGTTCTAGTACTAATTATGCGCGTACTACTGTGCATTTCTGCATACATTATCATTAGAATATTAAATTAAACAATAAGTTGGTTAAAGTGGGTATTATAAAATGCCCAGCTATACTGTACATTAGTTATTGTACTATTGCAGATCATGAATTAATAGAAAACTTAGCAGCATATTTACTACATTAGACTAACCATAATTGGTACTTAAATTAGCAAGTGTATATAAATAATGATGTATAGAAAATGAAGGTATGGTTATTGTAAATAGCTGACAACTGACTCGTTAGGAAATTTTGCTGGTAACTCAAAAGTTCTCGATATCCACAATAACTTAAAACGGGGGGAGTACTCCATTTTAATTACTAATCCCTATCAATTAACAACACTAACACAATTTTCTAGAAATATTACTTTAGTGCTACTATATATCGTATAATGTCTAGGCTTATTGTTCGCAATACCTCTTCTGACTTCATTTCAGCTTGTACTAATTGACGTATGTATGAGTGCATGAATAATTTTGTTATACTTATTATTGCCAATAATTACCCTGTAAAATTTTGCTTTTAAGGCCAATTAGCAGTGTAATTGACTAGCTAATGATACTATAGTGGAGTGACTATAAAGCTGTACTTTACTTTACTTACTACATTTTGCAAGAGTAAACAGCAGCTGAATGCATGACAATCATTTATTAGAATCAGGTCTATCTGCTGTTTAATGCTCAATATATGTTTTTAATTATTTTTACCTGTCTGGATATCAAAAGTTTTGGAAATAATTGATTTTTAACTCAAAAGCTACGCTGCATTAGCCATTCAAAGTCATAATAGCACTTACATACTCAGCAATGTACTACAATAAAGTCTGAATATGAACTTATGAACTTTCCACCTCACCCGACTTAATAAACTAGAAGTGCAACGCAAGTCTAAGTTTTGCCTTCCTTCAACTGAGATTTTTATTTTAAAAAACCGAAAGAAAGTTCTTGTGAGAGTAAGTTAGAACATAGAACTGATAGAACTCCTCCAACATTGAAAACCATGTAGATTTTTAAGGGACGTAGGCTTAGGATGTTAAAAAGTTTGTAGGGTCGATAGTAGATCGTTAACAACCAAAGTTTACTATTTCATCTATCTTCCTTGGTTAAATTCTTGATTTGGTCCCTGTCCAATATTTTACTCCGGTTGTTTTCATCAGATATTCTACTTAAGTCGCTTAAAATGTTCAATGGGAGAGATTGAAAAAGTTAGTAACATTAGCGGCTTTGCGTCTGAGTGGACTAAAGGGGAAGAACTTTACAGACAAATTTCATTTAGATCAAATAGCTGATTGTTAATTCCCTTTGATATGGCTATCTATAGAGTTATGTCAGTTACACTTTTTCCAATTGCACTTTTTTCCTTAATATATTCTACTTAAGTCGCTTAAGATACCTATATCCTTATAATGCATGTTATATTTGTACTTACTGCATATAAACCTATATGGTTTTCTGTTTTTCTCATCTCTGTATTTGATCAAAGTGTACAAAGTGAAACTGCGATGGAAGTTACCTTAAAAATTGGGGAGATGTAAGTATTTGTGTCAGCATACTTTGGTAGACCAATAAATGGTAAGAGAGGATAATAAATAAACTTTTATCTAAAACTCTATTTACTCAACAAAAATATATACACTGAAAGTAATTTGACAAACAAACCGCCTAAGCCCTCGGAGGATAACTAAACTAACTGTCTACTTTGCTACAGAGCAGAGATTAAAAAACGTCAATATAGCAATGTATAAAGTTAGGCAGTCCAACTGAATGTATTTAGCTTCTGCCACTGTGTTATAGGCTTACATTTGTATCGTAATAACACGTATTGTACAAAAATAAAGAATGGAAATTTGTAAACCTTCCTTACCTTGTTGGCTGGCTGGAGGTATCTGCAAGTTTGTAAATGGCCTTGCACTTTCCTTGCAAGTAGATTTCTGTAATTGAATGTAATGATTTAATTTATGTAGATCCACAGCATTCTCCTCTCTGGTCTGGTCTCGGTGATTAGTGGTCCATATATTTATTCGACTTTGCTTTACAATGTTTGTGAATGCACAATAGCCCCCTTGTCCTCACACCAAGCTCGTGTAAGCAAATGAATGTATTTAACTATTGTACTATTCCTCAACTCTTTGCTACTCTTAATTCCCTATAAGAATACTTCACTCTCCACTCTGAATGTTAAATTAATAAATGAACTTAGATTTTGTCTAACTACATCACGAAGTATATGCACATAGAATAATAGACACTGGAAGAGAGATGAATATTCATTTTACATCCTGTTAAAGTGCTGCTTGACATTTACATTACAAGAAGTATATTTTAACTCACTTGATACAATGTCTCATCTATTACTACTTTTCCACTCTACTTGCGTATGAATTAATAATTAGTGATTTATGGGCGTTTTACTTTTCATTACGTGCACAAGTATTTTAAGTGAAATATTTGTTTGATGTTGGCCTTAACTTTCACAGAATAATGTAAGTATACGATTTGCATATATTTTCTAATTATACAACATCATGAGCACGAATACCTACAGTATGCTAATATCAACCTACCACTACCACTTATTTTACGGTAAGTATTTTGCGAGTTATTCAATGATGACTGTAATTGCATTCCTCTCTAAATTTGACAATCAACGTTCACAGAAAATATGCAGTGTCTACTTAAACTGAATTGTGTTATTTGACATTTCTTCCTGATATTTGCAGTCCACAATCGAGACATGTATCGACAATCACTTTATTTGATTTTCTATTCACTGCATGGCTTTGACAATTTTGTTTGTCAATGCAGATATGATTGCCACACATGTGTAGTCTATCTAAATGATATACTTTTATAACACACTTGTGAATTGTAAAGAAGTGTATGAAAAGGAAATCTTGCAGATTTCCTTCTTGTGCTCTTAGATTGCATTTCAGAATGACTAAAAACAGAAAATGTCGCAGAGAAAAATATCTCCGAGAAATTCAGTGAGTTTTGTAAAATACTCAATGGAGAAAAATGTGGAGACGCAGTATAGTTTATGTAAAAGGTTTATAGAACGGCTGAAAATTGCGTGTGGACGAGGAAAAGAAGCCAACTTGAGTGATAGCGAGTGAGGAATGATGAAGGATATGAAAAGAGCGAGAAGGCTGTTGCCGTTACTGGTCTTGAAGTGGGCATTGTGCGATGATTTTTTGGGTTGGCTTATGCTATGCGAATTGAATCTGACTGAAGTGACGTGCAAAATGTGAAGTTGAGAGCAGAGTAAATGGGGAAAAGACTCGGGAAGCCGGGAACTGAGATAACAACACGTCTCGTCAGCCAGAGATCAAAATCCTATTCCATAAGAGAGTCAAACCAATCGGATATCTTAGTAGTGCTCGACGCTTATTGCTTCGTCGGCTCTTGTAGTTGGTTCAAGTGTTTGGATAAAGGTATAATATTTTACTTTAATTTATGTTCGTTTGGTTCGTCATTGAGATGAAATCCTCAGTTACGAGTACCTGGAAATGGAGAAAGACAGAGCGCGACTGGAGAAAGGGTAAAGACTGCTTTCACTTCCTTCCCGTTGGCTTTCTTCCTGTTCTGATTCTGACTGGTATTACATTACATATCACGGTACAACCGAAAGAGAGATAGACATTATCCGGAGCCACAGACTGGAGCAGAGCTGGACTTTCAGAAAGATTCTGTGCAGCTCGATGCTTCCCTTCGCCGATCTGTGCAGTGTGTTCAACATGGTTCAACATGGATCTACCAGATCCAAAATAGCATTAGTGTACAACAGCATAATATTCAGTGAACTCAGACAGACAAAGACAGAAATATTGTATAAGAAGATGTATCTGACACAATCGGTTAAACCAGAGGCAAGGCACGGAGACAACTTAAACACGCAAATCCTAAAACACAGTCAACAGTTGCCAAAGTACAGACCTAGCCTAAGTAGGAGCTGGAAATAAAGTTGACAGAAGGTGTACTCTGATCTAGTGTGCATATCTCTCTAACCAAATGTTACGCCAAATGATATTCCTCCCTGGTTTGTGTACCGATATATACCGCTGGTAGTTTTCTTTGTAATTAAGTCTGCCTTAAATGTGTACAATATAACTTCTAACTAGTTGCGGTCTCTCTATTGATACTCAGACGACAGAAAATTATGTATGGACGGATATCTAACTTAATCTGGCTCATTCTGGTTTGTCAAACTTCCAAATCCCTCTAGGTAGCAGTTTGCTTCAAGGACATGCAGTCTAGTAAAATGGAAATACATTTATGTCGACAATTCCACCGGCTATCAGGTGCTACTCTCCTATTTCCCTAAAGCAATTTTCTTTGTTTTATGAACAAAGAAGTGTTCTTTTATCGCCACAATTTTTCGATCTTCTGTACTTAAATCTCCTGGAAGGAAGGAATATTTTGAGTATATACTTTTAGTTGTTTTGTTTTTACTTAACTTTACTGGAATTTAAGAAAGGTCAAGCTGTAAAAGCACTTATGGGGTCGTGAGTAAACATCACCATTTGTTATATGCCATTAAGTGTTCAAGGGTTTGTTGAAGAGATAAAAGTTTCGGTTACAATTTTTACGGTAAAAAGTTTACCTTTTTTACTTTCTTTTAAATGGTTGAATTGATACGATGGTATAAGTTTAAGTGACTCTTCGATGTAATTCGTGATTCTTACAATTAGGTAGGTACCAGTACAAACGTAATATTCCTTATCGTGTTTGCTTTGTCGTTGTCCCTCGTTTTATACAGAACACTTCATTTCCAGACAAGACAATGAGAATCTTCAATTCCACTCAAGTTTAGCTTGCGATCCCTTCTGGCTCTCTTTAAGACCATAGCTTCCTAGATTTATCCAACCCCAGTCCCAGTCTACTATAACTATTTTCTTTGATTTTTATGTTTGGTGTGTGTAAATACTGTAACGACTGATTGGTACTAATGGCCGCGCAAATACTTTTAACCCAGGAAAGATGGCCGCTGTGCTAAATGCTTAGTGGTCACAGAAGAGCCATCTCCCTTTTTTGTAAAACGTTAAA
>JABASH010004012.1:0-15026 GCA_019776445.1 Tomocerus maximus | reverse complement strand
GCTTTGTCCTGAGCTAATTTTTTAATGGCTGTATTAAGTTCTACAAATGAAAAGTCACTATCTAGAAAATTGTCTAGATTATTGCTTTCGTCACTATAGTAGATTAATACAGTATGATAAGGAATTTTCTCTGAAGATCGTAATTTAATTGCCATTTCATGGTTTAATTGTAGCCAGGCTTCTTTATCACACGTTATCCGGATAATAGGGCAAAACTGGAGAGTGATTCCATTTATTATAGTCAAACACGACACTGGGAAATGTTTTAGAAACCCTTGTCACTAGCATATACAGAGATTAAGAAGTATGCGATGGTAATACAGTGGAGGGGGGAAAGTGTGTGTCGGGGTGATAGTCATGTCATGATAACTCTCCACGGTGCTGTATTGGCTATAATGTGTCTCCTAGACTAGAGTTAACGATAAGTAGGCACATAAGTAAAATGGTTATCTATGTTAAGTTGCAGTTTTACTGGAATGGATCTCGTGAGGATATACAAATATAGAGCGAATACACGGATCGGTGGCTCATAACAGAAGGAAATATGCATTATACAATACACACATAAGTGAATTGTACATTACGTAATGCATATGGGGGACTGGAACCTGCATGTACTTGTAAGTAGAAAGTAGGTATCTGCATGTGTTTAGATGTGTGTGTGTGTACTTGGTGGATGAAAACATAGGTAGGTAATTGTAGTAAGACGCTGAAATAAACTTGAAGAGACTTCTGTCTTCTCACATCTTAAACTGCCTTCTTTTCCTAGTACGTGGGATGAGATTTTCTATTCCTATTCTGGAGTGCCGTGTGCAAAAATTTTAACAAAACTAAAGGCCCGGACAACTACTCATCTCATGTGCTAAGTGTTGCTTCGGTGTGCCACTCCTGTCTGTGTCATTAAGTCAACTGTGCTCCAACAACAAATTCGGCTTCGGTTTCTTTCGATTTTTGGATTTCTACTACTAAGGTTCGTTTACAAAATTTTATCATTGAAAGATTACAGTGAAATAATACGAACATTTTTCAAAAACTCCGTGACAATTTTACATAAATACATAAATACTACTGCTACTAGTCTACCACTACTAATTATTTTTGAAAAATAAAACTAATCGTCCTGGCTGTACTAAAAGTAATCAATAGCTACTAAAAACCAGTTTAACTTGATTTGGTAGTGGTACTGATGGATTGCTATGTATTTAATCCATGTGTAAACGACTTGTGTAAAATACCATCTCCCAGACCGGAAGTCATAAACTGTTGCTCCAGAAGAACAATATACTAAATCATTCTATAAATACTACACATAAATATCACAATGAGTACCCAAATTTCATTCAGTAGCTATTCTTATAGAATTGAGAATTTTCTTACTGTCGTCGTAAGAATGCGTTGCGCAACAAGTTACGATCGAGCACGCTTTGAAACGAACAGAAAATTAGATCCACATAATATTATGTAACCCAGCTACACATTCATATCTTAGAACATTTCCGTGTTCACTTTTTAATCTCTATAGTGCAACAGATTTAAAATCTGAATCTTAGGTCCTGCAGACGCGAAAAAACATGAGTGAATCATACATACGCTGCATTTCTCTAGTGTATTGTATACTGGGCGCGTAAGAAACACTAAGGAATATCAGATTAGCATACAATGCAGAATGTACAATGTTTGTCAGATTTAAAACAGGAATAGACTGTTAGTGTAAACGAACGCAGTACTGAAAAAAGGAGTAACATGTACAGTAGTGGATTCTGTTCTACGTCCGTTAGGATCATCTGCTATTGCTTCCAGTAAACTAAAAGAGTACAAATCTAACAAATGAGAAATGCAGTTAGTGGCGCATTCAAGATAATAGTTGTCAGTTGGCTTCAGTCCGACACTCTTTTCCTTTTATTTGTTTAGTCTCTGTTGTTAGTCTATTTAGTGGAGGATATAGAAAGGAGGGAAATTATTGCTAGCTATATACTACACTACACTGTCTCCAGTCTCAACTAAATTAACTTGAGTAGGGGTGACTTCTGTTCTTGCCACAATCAATTGAGTGAAAATATAAACCCAGATTTACGAAGTATGTCACTTATTTAGCAAGTATTTGTATCTACTGTAGCAAAGGTAACATTTGTTCAACGCAGGAGAAATTCCCCATTAAAATGTCATTTTCTCCCTGTAATGAAGTGAATGCGTAACCCTTTGCTAACTCATTATGCGTAGGAAATGTTCAGTTATTCAAAGTATTAAAATTAGTTTAGTTCTATTGTATAAACACACGTAGGAACATAATATATGCACAGTCTTAAATATTTGCAGCAAATTAGTTAGCTTTTTAATGCATATAATAAGGAACACTCCATAAATCCTTAGCTTTCACAATGATTACTGCCAAAAGGGAGTTTCTACTCTACTATAGGATATTTTACCACTAATGAAAAGGAATATAGGATTTACTGTGACCGAAGTAATGAAAAAGAAAAATAACTGAAGGCAGACAAAGCGGAGAGGAAAGTTAATATCGATATGTACGTTGTCATAAAAAGATTGAAGGGAAGAAAAATACGAAATCGATAAAGCCATGAAGTGAAGCATAGAATGAAATGAACTACAGGATTAAATGCAATCCAATTCAATGCGATAAGACGAAACGGATTTATAACGGAAGAGGTGAAATGAGAAAATAGTTTTTCTTGCTCATACTTATAGTTAGAAGAGTGGCGGAGTTAGTAGGCACGAAATAGTATGTCGTTCATATAGATTCTTTGCCAAAATGAAAAAATATCTGTAAGAAAAACGTGGAACGACTTCTGAAGTGCGTGGGATCCACTTTTCTAGTCTTGGCTATACTAAATATAAATATACCTTCCTACGTCTAGTCGAATGTAAACGCATAGTGTCTATAGTTGTTCAGAGTAGGCATCAGGATATGAATAGTTTGGATACATACCTACATAAAGAGATTGAGAGTAATAAGTACATAGGTACCTAGCTCTAGAGAGTCTCTCAGACTGATACATTAGACATTAAACGATGGCCAAACTTGTCATAAGTTAGTTTTGGCGTTGGCAGTCCTGTCTCTTTCACTTTAAAAGATCATCGCATCCCATCCTGTGTCGAAGTCAAACTTTACTGTCTACTTCTAGTTGTTCTCTTTCTCCCACTTAGACGGAAGCCCAACTCAAGTAGCTATTATATTATCATTGAGTTTAATATGATGCCCATGAGACGCGCAAAGGAGCCTACAGATATAATTTTATTTTCTGTCTGGGCAGAAACGCAATGAAATAAGCGTCTTGGTACAAATACAAAGTATTAATGCCAGATAAGCACTTGTAAAAGATAATGAAGCTGTTCTCTATGAAGTTTCACCTGCCACTTGTAATTATAACTCTTGTTAGCTCCTGTAATAGATTGTGTCGCACTTGTGCCAAAGTCTGCAGCTCCAAACTGAAGCATAGTAAGTGCATCCATTCTGCAATAGGGAATATATGTAATATTAACAATGAATAATATTTGCGATATTTAGCTGTCATATCAAATCATCTTTAATGCATTTCCCCGAAAACTTGTCTTGGTGCTAATTGAATAGAACAGCCACGCAATTCTAGCCAACAAATACTTGCAGCCAAGAATGCACAGCCAAACAAACACAACGCATAAATAAATCATGACATTTTGGTAGGATCTCCTCATTGTCATTAGATTGATATGCATGAGAGTCTATATTGGCTGAGATCATGGATCTTATAATATTTGTATAGACAACTATGGAGTCTGCTGGACACTTTGAGGTAGTTAGTTGTTGACTTGACATGAAAAGGACGAATTCCAACGTCGGATGATGATGTCATTCATATGAGAGAAGAAACGAATGGCTGAAAATTTTTGGCATGTAAACAAAAAGTTTTGCATGGAAGATCTGAGAGTAGGAAGGAGAATGAGAGAGAACAGTAGACTACACATACACAGTCGTCAAAGACAGACCTCCTCAGTAAATATCCAAAGACTATTACTTAACTACACAGAGAACTGCTAACTACTGTTATGCAACGCTCATACATAATGCATAGCAGGTTCATTGTTGGTTTTCCTTATGGCTCCCACATCTTCCGTAATATACATTTAACGCAGCAGCTGCTCTTTTCTAATAAACGACGAAATAAATAGATGTTATATAATCCACTTCTTCAATGCTGAACTATTAAAGTACTACAAGCAATGGAACTTATGGTATAACAATCGCACAAGTCAAGTCAATCTTTATTGGTACACACTACGTGACTACATTCATGTTTGCCCCAACTTAATATGGTTAACCATACTGTACAGTGTAATGTTCTTGCAAAAGAAAGATAGGCATTCCATGAACTACTAAATGGACCATGTTTATAATAGATCTATAGAGAGAGTAATCCCTCCTGTATATTTTAAGGCCGAAGTGTGATGCAAGACTAAGACTACTGGCATAATAGATAGTGTTTTCTGATGTCTGATCTGAGGCTAGGCAAAGACAAGAGTTTGTGGTGTGACTGGTGTGGCAATAAAGAAGGCGAAGACATGGGAAAATTTTCTCCGAGACTGCAGTTGACTTGAGTACACCAGACTGTTTCAATGGTTCATCAACTTTAACAATAAGATGGGGCAATTCATACGGAAAATACTGTGAACTAAACTAAACAACTATATCATAGGTCAAACAAACGAAAGCAGAGAGGAGAAACTCAAACACAAAATTGCCTATGAGAGACAGAGACGCCTAATCTAGTTTTAAATGTACCCAGCACAAAAGACGGCATGAACTGTAGAAGTGTGTGACCAGACTTACTCAGAAATGTTTAAAGAGTCTTCTTCAGTCTGAAAATCCGATTTAGCAAAAAAAGTCAAGTGAAGCAGGCAGACTTTTTCAGTTAGTTTACTCGGTGTGCTGTCCCCATTCATTACACTTTTAAGCTTTCCCTTATGTAAGTGTGTAATGTAACGTAGGATTCGTCGGAGATTATGTACCTTGTTTCCACCATACCACCGCCATAATATTATCCTCCATTACATACATACCTAATACATAAGCAAAAGAAACTGAAGACAAGACGTAAAATGTAGACACCTACATACCAAGACAGTTACTTATCTTCAGGAGTTAAGTCTGTAATAACACACTGATGTATAATTACCGATATTAACAAAAGAAACCTTTCATACGAGTCACTTCAAAAGGAATTTACTTGCTAATGGACAAATTTTTAAAAAAGGAATATTCATGTGGTTGTAACTCAGTTTTTTCTTAGGATTCCTCTAGATTTCAATGCTTTCATAGCAAATTAAATAAAACGAATTGAGGATTTCGAACATCTTTTTTATTTTAAAGGATATAGATCCTAGACAGATATTTAGGGATGCAAGTATGTAAAGTCAATACATGAAAAAAATAAGTTATTTCCTTGGCTTCGGTTTCTTTGGCATCTGTGGTATGATGTGCAGTATGGCTTATTTAATGTCTGGTGTAAGTACATGGAAAAAATTGAAAGACAACCCGATGAAAAAGATGGACCATGTAAATAGAGATTTTGGCTTGTAGTTAAACGCATAGCGGAGCAGACAGCGTATAGGGAGTTGTTAAGACTGAAGACATTTAATGTGGATAAGGTTGAGTGTTTGGTAGAGAATAATTTTAGTTGTGGGGTTGCCGATAATATTAGTGACTTATCTGATGGTGTCGTATCGTCTGTTGCTACTTATAACTGTATACACAGTGTGTCTTTTCTCCGAGAATTTTGGAATCTGTGGGAGGGTACATAAGGAGACGTTATACTCGCTTAGGTGTCGGTTAGCGGTTGCTTGTGTACGTTATCGGCTCCGTATTAGTTTAGCTCTCTATTTTGTTCGAAGACTTATGAGGTGATGTTATGTTTGCATTTTAGTGTATTAATATATGAATATTTGTGTATTAAGTTAGGAGAGAAGAAGGGCTGGCGTATGCAGAGTAGAGACAGATAGCACAGTGACATTCATGTATTCTCCACTCGATATGTATTTTAATAGTGTAAGCTCAAGTCTGCACCTGCATGATTCACACGCGTTAATTTTAGACACGAGTTTTGGCACAGATCCCTGCACTTCCTTATTTGGTATTACGCAATACGATATTAAATCTCCTACATCGACTGCCTTCAACCGTCACAACCAACAAACATATTCTTCCCTCTTTTGCTCTCTATTTTCTATTTCGTTCATTGACATGCCCTTCGTCTCCCTTTTCCTCTCAACGCCACACTTTTATACTCTGAACAAATAAACGTAGCTACCTAACTATCACGACTACAAATTTCCATGATTTCTTCACACACATAGCTATGCGGGAACCTACGTACAAATAAATACCCGCGAGTATTTTGCTGTGCTACGTAATTGCATTATGTAAAATATTATTTTGTAATCTCCATGATATTTTGTCCTTCATAAACCATTTATTTATGACGTATGCAAACCTGTCGAAAAGTTTTGATTGCTTTCCTGCAACATTTGCTAGTCCCCGGTTCCATACCCGATATGCATTTTGAAAGAGGGCAGAGTAATCCGAGACTGAAGTCCTAAATTCCCTTTTAATTACGAACAGTATATAATTAGCAACTCGAGAGTTTGATGAATAATGTACTGCACATTTTTATCGTTCTTTATACGCTAACTGACAAAAATAATTAACTGCAGATGCATACATAGAATAGATCGGATTACCTTTTCCGCGCTCAGAGGATTTATTAGACTTATAGTATTATCTGGAGGACGTATAAGTTTACGGCTCACTTTCCCCAAATTCACAATTCATTGCACGAGCCTTCCCTACTACTTTGCACTCATTATTTCAAGTGTTTGCTGATTAGTGTGGCATTACACATTATAATGTGTGTAAAATGTCCAATTTTCACAGTTCCTTTTTCATTGTTTATACAGAAGAAGCCTTTTGTCAGTCTCCTGGCTTTATTCCATCTTTCCATTTGCACATTTTCCAGCATTAACCTAACCATTTATATCTTGTTATAACGAAGCTTCTTCCGTGACCAGAGTTTTTTGTGTGTGTAGCTAAATATACGTATGACTAGAGTTTACCTCGCTTCGGAATGTGCATATATCAAAAACAATGTTTAAAAATAGACAACGATGTCTAAAGATTTTATTATGCAAATAAATCATAAAATGCTTAAATTTTAACGCCAACTCAACTACATTACATGGTATTTTATTTTAGGAATTCATAACCATGCCATTCAAGCCGCCAGAAAACCCCAAGTGCCCCAAATGCGGCAAATCTGTCTATGCGGCCGAGGAGCGACTCGCCGGCGGTCAGAAATGGCACAAGACTTGCTTCAAATGCGGTAAGTTAATCAACAGTTAAATGAAAACACTGAATTTAAATTATTTGCCAAATTTCCCTGCAATTAAAACACAGATAGAAATTATTTTATACAATTCAGGCATACCTTTATATGAATAAAGTATCGTTGCCATAATATATCATTCAGACGCAAGGAAATGCATTTCAAATGACGCTATGAAATGATTTTACTGTTGCTATCTAGTATTTAGTTGAATAAAATAGCCATTTCTGTAGAGCCAGTGCGGGGATCTCATGTCAGAATGCAATAATAATGTAATCAATGTTACTTTGTATCCTTGTCCAACAGGAATGTGCAACAAAATGCTTGACTCAACAAATTGCTCTGAGCACGAAGGAGAATTGTTCTGCAAAGTCTGTCACGCAAGAAAGTTCGGACCGAAAGGTTACGGATTCGGAGGAGGAGCTGGATGCTTGTCCATGGATACAGGAGAACACCTTCAAAATGCAGAGGGTTCCAGGTACTATTAGTCTCATTTGCTTTTCCTCTAAAATAACCTTCACTCTCGCCATTCACAATTGATAGAGGCGGCATAATACATACATTTTCCATACAACAAAAGGAAGCTACAGGATTAAATAAGTACCTACTTGACTGCGTTAAACCATTTTGACTGTTCAAGGAAATTTCTAGAGTGTTTCAAATGACTCAAATGTTTCCGCATCCAGTCATTCCTATATTTTATCTCAATTAGGAATTTATGTCAACACTTTATGTATCTATTGCATTTCAATTATTTAGACCCTGCATTCGTTTTACGATAAACACCCATTTTTATTACACGAACATGTTTTTGAACTGAGGGGTAGCACCCCTATTTTCCGATCTGACTTTGATCTTGCAAATAGTTCTTATTACATAATTCATGGCCGAAGTAAGCTTCCTCATTCTTTAGGATCGATACTCTTTAGACCCAAGAAATTATTCTAACAGAGGCGGGCGATAGAATAAAATATATTTTAAAACCATTGAACTTAAAATCTTTTAAAATCTTTTCATGCAGACATTGTATATAAAATTCCTATAAATTCGAGGGTACTTTATATTTTTGCTAAGTAGAATATATTTCAGATAAGACAGGTTTACGTAATAATAGCACAAGTGGTTCGATTGAGTTGTTATGTGACAACCATTACTTATTTGGCTTACATAAGTACTTATAAATGTCCATCTCTGTTGTTGTGTGAATCTGAGAATGTTGTTGTGTTGTGATAAGCTAGTACGAAATTAATTTTGGTATGTGCAATGCAAAAATGCAGGATTTGATAAATCCATCGTCTTAGTGATTTTATCTATGTAATTGTATGTCATGTATCTTGGTCTCTTTCTGTCTGTCGGTATGACCAAGATACACCCACGTTTTTACGTCATAAGCACTGTGCACAATACTGAAAATGAATTTTGAGATACTTTGTACATTATCTGCAAAAGTTACAATCAGTTTTTGTATCCCTGTTAATATTTGCGTGTCTTTTGAGGCTTTTGTTCTTAAGAGTTCTCATCTCTGATTGACAGTAGAGTTCCACTTGCCGTTTATATCATTCCACCGACTCTGTGTTGAAGCAACACAATGTTGTTTGTATTGTATTTCGAACCTACTGTTGTTGTGCTTGACTCTGCTATGCAAAGTACCCTCTCTCTCTCTGAAACCCACTCTATTTCATTAATTAATTCGAACCGTTTGACATACCGATGCCTATTTGTTTCCTCGGATTGTATATCAGTAGATGTAATTGCTACTGTACTCGGAAATACAATTCAGTCTCGTACATAATTTCCTGGAACCTCGAACCTACAATTTATCTGCTTGTTACATCTCCCTTGTTCTGATTGTCAGCACGTCAGTTACATTTTCCTAGTGTGGAACGTGATTTTTAATCCCTGGACTTTCTATTACGTCAAATGAGATATCTTCAACGTTCCAAAACGTCTTTCCAATTAGAATTCTGTCTTTTCATCCCATGACTTTTAAAAGCTGAACTGTATTAAGTTTTTTGTGCCCCTGTTGTTACTATCTATCACACCGTTTTAAAATACGGCATTTTGAGGTATTTTTTTGAAAGTAAATGTTATATAATAGAATTTGTAGTAATGGACTCCTGGTTCTTGTTTTTTACATTGTAATCGACTGATAGACAGTAAGTAAACTACTTAATATTTGGAACGGAATACCGGAGCATCCCAGCAGAATCTGAGTATGTTACCTCAATGATTAAATTATTTATTTCTTATGTTATAATAGTAATTTTTACTGAGAGAGAACCAAAAATCTTATCAAATACAGTCCTGAGCGATTTGTATGACACAAATACAAATCTCCGATTTTATGGTCGATTCCTGACTTCAAATACTTACCATCACCAGAAATAATGAAACTGTCAAACAGATACTTTTGTCATTCATTTACAAAACATTATCGAAAAACAATAGGTTTATCTCATTACAGTACATATACTGTAAGTATTAAAACAACTGGGCCTGATTCGATTTGTACAAATAAGTAGATGAGATGGTTACAACTCACAGATCGTGAGACGCTACTATATAAAATCAGAGTCAATGGTGGAACTCTTCTGAAGAGATGGCAATGACACTAAAAAGATATATTTCAAAATATACAAGTACAGATAACATACTGAGGTATAAAACAAATTTTACAATTAAATATTTCTACATTCAGATGGCAGCACTAAATTCACACTGGGACTTTTAGCTGCACATCATATTTTTAGCATGTAATACGTTAATATTTTACGTAGAAGATGCAAAGCAAATTAAATGACATAATTAAGATATCTCTCGCTTAACCAGATACAGTAGCAATACATGATATCATACTATGATATATATAACAGTTATACGTTCGGTAATAATATGTTAGTTATGTTAATAAAATGTCAGAAGAATCACAATGAAAAAGGGATTCTGTCGTCGTAATTGATATCAGTAGAAGTAGATAGCTAAGCTTAGGAGCTGAGTAAGCTTTAAGCTGAATTAAATGAAGAGGCAAATAGAAAAATTCGTAACTAATGAAATTTTGTGTGATGTGATTGTGTATAGCCAAAACTAGCGAGCTACCTGCTACTTGACTTCTGTACGATACTACTACATACTACAAACACCTTCTACTACTACTACCTTCCCCTTTCGTCTCTCTGCACTCGTTGAATGAAAACACACTGAAAACCTAAAATGCTGAGTTATCTCTTCATGTCATCAATCAATCTGTCTTATACTTAGCAAACTTACTAATAATTTAAAGCATTTCGTTTGTCACTCTACAATAAGTTATCAATGACTATGTGCCACAACATAAATGACTGCAACTGTCTGGTTTATAGTGACTGCCAAAGCATTTTAGTTAATGTGACAGTGAGATGTGAACATCTACCATGCAATACAGAAGTCACTTGACTACCATCAGATTGCTTTAGATAGTTGCAGTACGATTAAAAATGTAATAACTAAATAGTACATTTAATAATAGAAAAATGTTTATTGTTGATTGGTCGTAGTATTGATAGATTGATCTGAAAGTTGCTGATGATGATTTATATTTACTACAAAAATATTCTACCAATTAGCCCTTAAGAAAGATTATCTTCTCGAGAAACAATATCCAAGTTCAATCCTTGTCATATAAATACATAGGTATTTTAACTACACATACAATACAATACAAGTGTGCATTGCTTTTAAATCATCGAAAATCAAATCACAATTCATACGCAAACATTACACATATACTTTCCATCTTAATTGCTAGTAAAAGTACTTGGTTTGGATCGTAAATGACTATCGACAGATCACTTATTACTATTGCTATCTATTTACCTACTCTATTGTTTAATGCGCCCTCGTAATGTCATCTCTACTTCTCATCCATTTAATGCATTTAACTAAAATACTATTGCACCCAGTCCAACTTGTTTAACTCTGTTCAATACAAATATGTATATTGTGCTGTAATGAACTGCACTGTAACTCTTTCACTCTCTTAACTATTCTCCTTCTCTCTATTTAATTTCCGTATTTAAAGTGTGTACCTTTCACATGCAGATAAAGTTTTAACTCACTATCAAGTTTATTAGGAAAAAAGTAGGAAATAGCTAAAAGAAACACTTACACCAAGTTACTACTATACTCGCACTACTGACTAATTGTAGTAGTGGCTAAAATTCACAGAAATATCAATTATTCTAATAAAATGCATTATGTGCATTGCTTTGCTTGGCTTCGTCTACGTCACCGTATAGCTATTTATTGTTCTGATCTTTGCTGATCACTCTAACAAATATAATATTACGCTTAATTTGTGTTCTGCTTTTCTAACAAAAGCTCTATGCTCGCAAGAAATACAAACTAGAGAATTAATCTCGCTACAAATATTAGTATGGTACAATTTCTCTTTAAGAAGATGTAACATAATAATTTAATTTTGTAATGCAATTTCCTTTGTTTCATTCTCTTCTGTAGATATTTTCCTTTTTTCGACTAATTTCTTTTGCTTTTATACTAACACAGTAAAAGTAGGTACTACTAAATATAATATAGATTGCTTTATTTTGCTTTTAATAATCGCACAAGTTTTAACTAATTTAATTTCTGTGTGTCTGCTTGTTTAAATGTTTGAATTGTGAATTTTCATCCTCGCAGCAACTGAATAATTAAATACGTCCGTGTAATGTTGTCTGATAGTTTGTATGGATCGTGACTGTATGGGTATGATTTACAAGTAACGGTAATTATCAATTAATAATTGTTAATCTCAAATTTATTTGATTTTCGCCCAATGCAAACACACTGCTACAATTTGACAGAGTGTCTCGTAACGTAACATATAATACTAGTTATGTAAATATAACACTACTGACAAATTACTACTTGCGGTAATGTAACTACCAAAATAATAGGCCAAACAATATCTCAGTTCCTTATTGAACACCATTTCACATTACTATAATTAGCAAAAAAGTAAACAGCATGTTCCTCACAGTCTGATCTGACTGAATTATGTGTGTCACGCTCTCGTCTAATTTCACTTTTGTAATAATATGCACTCCTACTGCCGACAAGTATTATTAACATTTGTAGACATCTGCGCAGACATTGACACTAACATAAAAACATGTAACTACACATTACTGACATGTCATATCATACTCTGTGCACAAACAATCGATCTGTTCATAAAATATCACAGAATTATTTCTGTTAACAATGAATTTTCCTTGATATTTGTTTAATCTAGCAGCCTATATTTATTCTACTGTGTCTTGGCTGCATATCTAAAGTAGAAATACTCCGTAATTCATGAGAAATAAATCTCTCTCGTTTTACCCGATGAGGTAGAATTTTTTTCTGCTTCGTAAAAGTATTGACTTAAGCTCTGCTTCATGTATGCTTGTATGTTTGTATGTATGATGTACTATTTGAGTTAGGGATCGTTTCTATGTATGTATGTCAAGTCAAGCAAGCCAATCTAGTCAAAGTTAAATTGCAAAAACTGAAGCAATTCCATACGAATATTTTGTACTTGTCAATGTGAATGTAACTATTCTACTGCAGACCAACAGCCATACACAAAGGCTTAAAGGCGAATTCTGGCGAGTAGAAAGAAAATTTACAATTCGCATTATGAAAAAATCTTTTGACATTTGCAGACAGAATACATACATAGTAGATGATTACCAAAATGTAATATTATGTGACTCTCATACAAACGTACATATCTACATGGAATCATCAGCAGATCAGATCACATCTCTTTCTATGCTACAACACCAAACCAAACTGCTACTACTTATATTATTATGCAATACCACAACCTACCTGTTTATATAATATATGACTGCTACATAGTTACCGATGTGGAATACTAATTAATAGTAATGTAGCTTAATATAATTCGTACTATAAAACAGTGAGTGTAACATAATATGATGCGGAGCTCTGGGTGAAAATAAAGGAACAAGGTTTGGATAACATAATGATGTGACCGATTATTTAAACGTTAGTCATAATTGTGAAACCACATAAACAATAATCAAAGAGGCTTGTGCATCTAATTTTACAGTAGTTCTAAGTTGACAGCATAATTAAATACATACCACAGAGACATCATCGCAATTTACTTGCTAGTGTTGCATGTATGGCCAAGTTGAAATAGGGGGAGGATGATTGATTGGGTTGCATTGGAAAATTGAATGAGAGCAGTGAGGAATGAACAATGAAAATACGCGAGAGAAACGAAATCAAATCTCAGAGGGTGAGCACAAATTACATTTCTACGTTCTAACTAAATACCTTTATACTATTACTATCATATGTATGTAATACCTACTACTTGTTTACTGGTTGGATATTATTCAGAGCTGTAATAATCTACTTATTGTTAGCTTTAGTTATGATATTAATATGATTCTTACATCTAGTGTCCATTGCTCAGTTATTTCTCTATCTGTATGTCTGTCGATGTTGAATGGGATGCAATAGATGCAAGTATTTTAGACACGTTTGCAGTGCTGCATCAAAGTACACTTGCTAGAGTACTACACTGCCATGCAATGCAATACAAACTGTGATGACCGTGAATTATTATTAGGCCTTTATGCATAATTACTTAGAATGAAGCATGGGGTTTTCGCTCAAATAAAATCGCAATAATACAAAAATTAAATCAAGCCGAAACCAACTCACATGCATTATTTTATAAGCTTGAAATACTTTAGTGCAACCCAAGCAATCCAATTTTAAAATCACTCTAATCGTTTACCAATGTAATAACAAATGTAATATTTGCTCATTTAGATATTTAACTGCTAAATATTAGCTTTTGTCAATGATTAATATTCCAACATGCATTCTAAATCCAACCCGAGTCAAAGGGTGCCAATTGGCTATTGCACTTTATAAGTACTATTAGCTAACAATTTGCAAAAAATGAAACGTTATTGATTTTTATTAAGTATACTATATATTCCTGCTGGTACTCACTTAAGTCTGTATGCGCACAAAAGGGTAGCCTCCAGGTAGCTCATCTGAACCCGAAAGACACGAATCTTTGCTACTTTGATTGAAACTTTATACTTGACAGATCTCTTTGTTGTTGTTGATAATTGTAATATAATATTTCATTGTGACTCCCCAAAGCGCTGAGCTATGCATCTTTGACGTAATCATTTCTCTTGATTTATCTTCTCTTTCTCTGTACTTTCTTTACTTTCTTCATATGCTATAATTATGTACATGCATACCTATGTACATCTGTACTTACTATTAATAAACTCATAAAAGGGAGATAATATGCTCTAAACATATTTTATTACTGTCTCTCTGTCATGTACCATGTCTCTACCCAGCAGTGATATTTTAATGAAGACAGGAAAATAGTAATGACTTACCTATGTTTAACTTTAGACTTCTGTCAAAACGTAAACATAAAATTTTAGTAGGCCTTAAATTTCCAAAGAAAACAAAGATATTTTGGGTAGTTGACTACATGAGACTTGTAAAATAAATAATTGCGTGTATTTAGTAAACACCCACTTAATAGTGCAAATTATAATTACTATGTGTTTTCGTAATACCTACTAATAGTTGGTTTATTGGACACTCATTGAAATCAATTCAATT
>JABASH010004011.1:0-15027 GCA_019776445.1 Tomocerus maximus | reverse complement strand
TAATTTAATTTAGGTTAGGTCAAAAAAATCTGAGAAGTTAGATTGGCCTGCGGTCCTAAATCTGCGGTTTAGTCACTTAAGTGATTGTATTACCCTTGTATAGGTCGGTCAAACTGGCGACAGCCCTTTTATGATTCGGATTGTAACTCGCAAAAAAAGAATCTCTGGGACACTTTTCAGAAATTGCTGTCAGGTTGTCAATATAAGCGTTGTAAGCAGTGCCAAAGGCCGCGGGTGCGGGGTCGTAGGGATTTGTGAGAAATAATTCAAAGTATCTGGAAGCCACATTTTCTGGTTGAACCACTACAGGGGCTAATAGGACTTTCGGGTAAAGTACTTTAGTCTGTTGCACTTGGTTGTAGTAGCCTGCTTGGACAGAGCCCAGGATCAGGCTCAAGAGAATAAAATGTGGATGGGTGACCATTGTCGGACTGCTAGTCAAAAAACAACCTCCGGACTCCAACTCCTAATGACATTTAACATCAAGCGACATGAAATCTAGATTTTGTGTACCAAATGTCTGACTGCATGAGTAATGGTCAACCGGTTTGGCTGTCGCTCCCATTCACTTGCATTTTCAATGCTTTCTTGTTGCATAACAATTTGCAATGATTTATTCATGTTTGTGCATTCTCTGATTGCCAAATGAAACTGCTACCCCAATCTGACTGCCATTTACAAATCCTACCCCTCCCTCCTCAACTACTTCCTAGTTGACAATCATTTCCAATCATTGCTACACATTCTCTATTAGGTGATCGCCCTGCTCTTATTACGTCTCAGCTAGCTAACCAACTCCCAGCAACCTTCTGTCAAACTCACTAATCATATGTAACTAAACCAGGGAACAAAAAAGAACCTTTTATCAAAAAAGTAGTCCGTTTTTGCTTTTTCCTTTTTTAAAGCTCAATATTTTTTATTTTATTCAAATTGATATTTGAGTAGGATAATTGATAGATTTGGAAAGTTTACATGAAGTACAATTTTATTGATTTAGGGATTTTAAATGACGTGGGTGAAGAATTAGGAAACCGAGTGGGAAGAAAAACCAAAATGTAGATGGCGACACCTATTTTTCAGTTTTCCCCACTTTCCATTTCCCAATGGGCAACAAAAGTGTGCGGGAAATGGTAATATTGGAGACTATAGCTATGAGGACGATGCTTAGGTCTATTTCATCAAAGTAGCCTGACAATGACATTTTGAGTGTGACAATTGTGATGGTGAGAAACAAGTTTAGAATTAGAGCATAAAGTTGCCACCGTTTTCTTACAACTTACTAATTAACTGCTACAACATATTTATAACATTTTTTAGTCAATAGCAAACTTTTTACGATATTTAACTTTTTTACCAACAGATAAAGACATTCAATTATTTTTTTGAAAAGCGTGGCATTTGTCTTGGATAAGAAAGCATAGAATGCGTTGACTCCGAGTTACTTGAGCAATCTCTGTATAGAAATACTATGTATGTCTGTCTGTCCGTTCTCAAGTCCTATGCACAGTATACAGAGATATTAGTCATTGGACTCCGTTCTCATTACAACATGCTCAAATTTTCAGAGGTCAATAGGACCGCTGCGGTTGTAAATAGGCAAAATCGGACGGATAAATTTAAAACCTGAAAATTGATGTAAGTTTAGTTCGGTCGATTGTCAGCAGAAAGTCGTGAGAAAGGTCAGTAGAAAGCTGAGAGGTCATGGAAAAAACGGGAAACTTTAGAGAGACTAGCGGCGGAAGATTTGTTGGTCAACCCACCCTGCACCCACCCAGACGCGGAATTTGAAAACTCTCGCCTGACGTGTTGATGGCAATTTAATTCGTTCAAAGCAACTCTGCCTTTATCTTGTATGGCTCTACTGCTCGTAGGCAGCGACCTCAAAGCATATTACATTTGTTGTATGAAAATGACCCATTTCTCCAATCGATACTCATGCTTTTGTCCTTGTCATTTGTCTGGCTGTCTCTGTGTCTGTAAGCACTGTTCGATATCCCATAAACGCAGTAACTTAATTAAATATGTTTTCGGAAGATCAAAGCACATCAACTATGGTGAATGAATAACTCTGATCACAGTTTGGCCACGACTTGGGGAAGAAAACTGAAAGCCATCGTAACTTTTTTCTTTAGTTCTGTTCATCGTAGAAAATGGTGAGATCAATGTTCCATCGTTGAAAGTTATAAACATTAAAATTGTCGGCTACCTGCTCCTGCTACCACCTAGGGCCTTAGGTAATAGTCGTTTAAGTAGTTTACTAAGAGAAGCACAACTTACAGTTAAGTTTAGTGAACAAGTGGGCTATCTTTGGATACTGCGTATGCCTGTTTGGGCAGAGTTGATTAACACTCGACTCGAGAGTTTTTTGCATTGTGCCTATTAATATAAGGAAAGTTGCTTCCAATCTGGTGCACCTTTCCAAATATTAAATAATTGCATTGTCTTTAGGATTTCTCAGAAACGATTACAATAATATTATTAGGTACACTGGTAGGCATACTTTTAAATGCTAATGATGCATCATCATTATTGCATGCATTATGTTAATATTATAGTTGAATGTCTGTCACAGCTGGGTCGGAGAGTTTCGGATTTCTGTCTATGACATTAAAAAAGTTGAACTCCACAGCCAAGTTTAATTAGTTTGTATTTTAAATGTATGTCATCGATAACTAACAAAAGAATAAAAAGGTGCGGGAGACATTGTGAATCCAGTGACGGGATTGAGCGATGGAGGACGTCGTCCTGGAACAGATTGAAACGTAAAATTCTGCACTAGAGTCGTCAGGTAAAGAAAGAAAGTGTCCCGGGCCAAGGATTCTCCAACGCAAACTCGTTTCCCTGATCCACAAATTCTCATTTTTTATCGGGAGACAATTCGAGGCAGGCAAACTGCTCTCGGAATTTTTACTTTCTATCAAATCTCCGAAAAATGTTTTTGTTCGTACCGATTCCGAAAGCGAGGACTCGGTCGGCTTTTGATTTCTCAATCAACCCATTTTTACTTAGGAATCTCTCCGGTCGGAAAACATTCGCATCTCCCCAAAAAACTTGGTCAAAGTTGACGCTGTGCTGATTTCCCATGATAACTGAGCCCTAGAAAATGTCAATTTTAATTGCCACTTTCTTTTTTAGCAAATTTTTTAAATTTATTTTCTAACTTTTTTAATTAAGAATTTTTCGTAGTAAATATCTTTGTGAGCTCTCCTGGGCACGAAATTGACGACTATTCTTCCCCAACGGAGGGTTTCCAGCATAAAAGCTTGAGTGTACATCATTCTGATAAATTTAAATATTTATTAAAATGATAATATTATATCCAAATAGATTTGCTGGTTGACCTGTCTCTATCCGATAGCATTGGCCTCCTCTCCAGTCCAATCACATTTTCAATCTCTTTTTTTAATTTTTCCTGAATTTCCGGTCGAACTGTCAGAAATAAGATAGCAAAGCTCAGAGTGCTACTCGTCGTTTCAGATCCGGCTTGAAATAAATCTAGCAAGACTAGAACAAATTGATCATCTGCAACCAAAACAGCCAAACAAAAACTCAAAACCAAATCTACAGACATTTCTTAGCTAGTAAAGTAATTATTCAGCTTTTTCTTCTCCCCCTCCCCAGCATATCTACCCCGATACTCCCCATTTGCTAACTTTTCTGCAAAAGCCGGATATTTATTACACAAATTTTGTTTTGCATTTTTTAAAAAAGACTTTTTTACATTTGGGAAAAAAATTCGTTTTCAAAAACAAATCCGGTTTTTGACATTTTTTCGAGTTTCCCTTTCGTGGAGATTTTAAATTAATTAACTATTCACTAACCCGACTTGGATTTCGGTAAAAAAATGCAAATCTTTAAATATGGATGGAACCCTGAAAATTTTGGTTAATAATGAAGGTGGAGCTATAAGCCAATTAATTATGGTTCGAAGTTTAAAAATTGCTTAAACCTGGGAAAGTAGAATAAAGTAACCTGTGAAAAGAGTATTGTGGTCCTGAGAGTTGAGCGACATTTGCTGCAAGAAGAGATCAATGAAACATTCTGGCTCCAATTTACTATCGAGAGTTTCTCTAAATTCCTTGAGCACTTCCTAAAACTCGTAACCGATTAGAATTGAAAAGTCCGGGGCATAAAGAGGGAGTTTGGCATATTTTTCAAAATAGATAATTTCATGCTTTTGAAAATTTGAAATTATGGAATATTTGAATATTTTCCAAGATTTTTTTTAATGTTTTCGAGCATTTTTCATGTTTCCCAGAATTTATATTTGCTAATTTCTTTGAATAATAATTTGTTTTGCCCATTTTTCAATAATTTTCAAATAATTTTTGTAATTTTTTGAATACGTTTACAAGCAGTTAATAAAATGTAAAAAATTATGGCGCATTATATCAAGTTGGGCAGACTCCCGCCTTACTGCCCTCCATGTCAATTAATTGAAGTATTTAAGTGAGGATTATTGTGGAATACTTTGAAATAGTTGTGCAAGTCGTTGTTGGCCTCGGATTGTATTTTGTAGCCAGTGAGTCCTGGAAAGAAATAGCGAAGGGAGGGGACGAAGGCCGTGAGAAGACCGACGCCGCTTCCGCCTTGGACGAATTTCTTGGTGACGTTGAGGAGATGGATGATCTTTTCATCCGAGTACTCGTATCTCTTGCCAGCAACCATCATCCACATGATGTTGACCACCGTGGCGTGAAAGAAAATGTCAAAGTGGACGATCCCTTGGTTTTCGTCCATCACTTTGTGCATGTGCGTCATGAAATACTCCAGCTCTTGTCCGAAAATCTTGTCCATCGACCATCTTTTGCCAAATCCGTAGTCTCTCAACCCTTTCGTAGTGAACCTCCTCATTTTCTGCCAACAATCGCCATTCGCCAGAATTATCCCTGAAAATGAAACCTTTTGACAACTAGTCCCGAAACTGTCTTGATAATATTTTTTAGTTTACTGACCCAAATTTTGATGGAGACATCTTTGTTTTAAAATTCCTTCACAATATCTGAAATTGGAGTCGTCTCTGTTAAAGATGTCTCTGATGGATTCGTACGAACTTAGCACAACTGAAACGAAAGTGAAGAATACAAATTGAAGGAATGTCTATTTCCTAACACAAACTGAACTTGAATTGACCTAATTAATTTCTAAAATATTTGACCTGCGTCCAAAAGACCAAATTTGATACTCATGACATGACCATATTTCAGAGATAGTTTGTGGATCGCCAAGTACGGAGTCGTAGAGGACCATCCCAATTGAATCAAAGTTCCTAACATCGGAACTTTCAGAGGACCTAATTAATTCAATGCACAAAACTAAAATTCTTTCTCGTGTACATTTTGGCTCTATTTCCGCCAAAATGAATTCTGGCCTTAATTTTATTTTGTTACCTGGGGGTGTGTGATGCTTGGTGTCAACATTTTCGAGAAATAGTATAGCAAGGACGAAAAGAAACAGCCCAATTGTCAGAAAAATCATTTTTAGAAATTATTGACAAACTAAATTAAATGTTAAATATTAAATGTGCACGTTCGTCGTATTGAGATTAAAGTGATAATAGTTGTAAAGTTGCAGATACGGATATTTCTGTCAGTCCATTGATGGCTTTATCAGCCAAAGTATCAAAGTTCATTGTCGCAGTGGATGACGACGACAGAGGAATGTCAATAAAGAATTAATTAATCTAAAATGAATCCTTTGATGTCTTGCCAAGTTAATTAATATACAAATAATACAATCAGATGAATAAAATGACAATTAAAGGTCTCGAAACATTTATTCAATTCATTCTACAGACCTTGGATTCTAAATGCTATTCAATTCATTCTACAGACCTTGGATTCTAAATGCTTTTCAATTCATGTCTTATAAACTCTGAGTGCGGTGGTCAGCGAAGTGTAAGACAACGGAATCTTTTCGTAAATACTGTAATTCTCATTGGCACTTCTACGGACCTTCTTCAGTTCCTTCTGCATGTCCCGCAACTACAAACAATTATTGTCTTACTATTTTGCACAATAAAATTCATTTTGAGTATCGAAATGCCATTTAGTGGTAATGCCCATTTAGAATTGCTAATACCTGAAATGGCTGAAATCGTTGCCAGTATCTCATAAATGCCGTCTTTAGCTCGATACCATCGTCTACGTTCTGAAATAAAATGACAATCTATTTTATAGCAATTAATTATTTACAGCAAAATAAAATTAAACCCTTTTTCGGAGGAGGAATTGGAGCGTCGCCAGTAGGAGCTGCATTTGCCGGGCATACACTGCCATTTCTAGATCTCGCCTTTTTCTTACAGTCGTTGGCAACATTGATATTTACAGAGCCGGAAGGACCCGAGACGACCGGAGAAATTGTGACTGGCTTTGCTCTCGACAAAGTATTTGCCAAGAATGGATCCTCTTGTTCGTTCCGACAAACTGGGGCCTCCACCTAAAAATCATTGTGCATTACAGATTATCATCCCCATTTATCATGGTAAATACAAATCAAAAATTGGACCGAAAATAAATATTCCTGGAAAGATTTTGGATTTTCATTTCCAAGTATTTCCACCTTTTACTTATTTTCGAAACACTTTTTGGAAAAGGAAATTGATTAGTCGACAACTTTAAATATTTTTGTTTCAATTTAGTACAATTCAATGAACGACGTTTACCTCGAGTTTGGGCATCCCTGAACACTCCTCCGATTGTTTCGTCACTCCCACTGCAGCAGATTTAGTAGTTCGAGTGGCATCAGAGTTTTGTCGGAGAGGAAAATGCACTGGAACCAAATAGGGCCCTGGGGTCAAGGAAGAACCGAATGGAATAGGCCTCCGTTCACCGGTGGATGCCGCCAAAGGACTGCCAAGGGGATTATCAGAAGCAGCCTTTATGGCTTTATGACATCTTGGTAGGGGTGAAGAAATAGAGTCGTTCCTCCGTGAAGTTGCTACCGGGACAATTTGACTAGGACCGGGCATTTGATTACTTGATTCTCGTTGCAGCATTTGTCCATTTGAATATTTATTTCTCCTTTTCTTGACTTGATTTTTCTTTTTCTGTGGCAGCGCATTTCTCGGCCCATTTGGGAGTTTGCATTTTCTGTGCATTGTACCGGATCGCATTGAACGCCGAATTCCGTCTTCCGGCTCCACTAAACGGCTTTTCCTAAGTCGTCCCTGGCGCCGTCTGCGGTTGGTTTGGTCCGAGGGGTCCAAGTCGAGGGAGTCGTCTTCGTCTGGACTCTCTTCCGTCTGCCCAACTGACGAGTCTTCACTGAAAAGCGACGACTCGCCGGCCCAGAGGTTCCCGTCTCGGGGTGTCCTCGGGGGCGATTCCACATAACGGGCCGGGATTCGTCTTCGTCGTCTCCTTCTGGGGGCCGGAGGTTGGGTCAAGTCGAGGGGGTCCTGTTCGTCTAGACTGTCTTCCGGCTCTCCAGCCGACGAGTCTTCGCTGAAAAATGAGTTCTCGTCGATGTAGTGGTAAAGGTTCCTGGCTCGGGGTGTCCGCGCACGACGACTTTTACTGTATTTGCAAATCCATATGCGTAGGACGACGTCCCGTTTGTAGCACAACGTCATTTCCTCCACCGTGTCCGTCACCAGGCACTTGGTCTTCGGGGTCTTCACCACATGCTCCGATTCCGACAACACGATCTGACAAAATTAAATTACAATAAATTGATTTAAATGTATTCACAATTAATTGATAATAATTCATTACCCCACGATTCTCCAAGCACTCGAGCCATGTGACACACAACGGCGTCTCAAACTGCTGTCCAGATAAATACTGAAAGTCGGGTAACTTGGACTTGACAATTACGCGCGCTGCGCCCTGACAAAAATAAAATAAATCCCACCTTTGAAAAATATTATTGTTTGTCTGCAATTATCAGACTCGGATATCAAAAAGTTTATTTGCATTTTCCTGTTGTAAATTGTAAACTAAGAACTGAAAACAGGAGTCTCTGACGATTTCAGACCAAGAGTATAAAATAATATGAAAGGCTTACGTGGAAAACGTTCATGATTAAAGACTAACTGGGACTGATTCTGAATTTACAAAAGTGGTTGGCTGGAAAAGACGCCCTTACAGTCCACTCCACCAAGACATTGAATCAACAAAAGCTTCTTAGGAAGATATGTAGGATATAAATTATAATAATCAGATAGGAAAGGCAGATGAGTGATAAGGAATGGAATGTTCATGGAATGTTCATCCAACCATTTCTACTTCAACACAATATCGTATGCTTTTTCACATTTGCAGTTCGGCAGACACTCGGCGGCCATTCTTGCAAGGTAACTGACACGAATAATTTCTTTGCATCAATTACCATATTATCAGGCTAATACTGCTACTGCGACTATAACAAACTTTTTGGCATAGATCAGCGACGTTGTTCGACCACCGCTGCTCCCGCTAGAATTATTTTACGTTCCTTCCTGTCCTGACTCCTTTGATGCAAATATGTTATGCTTGTCCTGCAAGTTGTAAGCAAATAAGTTAAGGTTCGTCTAAACGGAATAAAATACAAAATTTGAGTTTATTTTATAAAACGTGTCAATTTACAGGACGGCCATCATTTCATTTCACTTTCAATAAGCTCTTAATAATCTCTGATATGACTTAAAACCAAACAAGGTTTTAAGATTTTGGGCCTTTTTATTTATTACAGTCTATTATCAGTTAAACAGGTGACAGCGTAGACATGTTAGTTTAGTTTAGACATGAAAAGTGGCAGAGATTACTTTTTAAAAATCTTTTTTGTAAAAAACTTATGGAATCATGCATAATTAATTGCACTTTGACATTTCAGATCAGACAGAGTAAGTAGAAACTCCTAAACCTCAACTTTCATGACGTTGACTTAACCCAACGCGGACTGTTGTTCCGAAAACTATTCTGAAAACTTAGAATTATAGGTAAGATTATACAAGTTTGTCATTTCTTTGGACTTAATGATAAATTAATTATTTGTTAATTTAGAGAGATTATTGTTGAGATTGTTTAAGTAGTCTTCAGACTTCGATCTCATGTCCGTAGGATGCCCGTTGTTTCTGCAGCTCAAAATCCCGTGGCATTGTGTACGTCTTGTGTGGTTGCTGCAGTCGCCCGCACATTTTGTTTCCGTACATAAGAATGATCAAGATGATACTCAGCATAACTATTGCAAGCGTCGCTAACGCTGGCCAGTAAACGTGAAACATCTGAAAAATATTTCATTGAATTTAAACAAACTTAATTGCAGGATTAATTTAACTAACTGATTAATAGGATTTAATACCTCTAAATATTTTCAATCTCGGGAAGAAGCGTCAAGGGTCGATTATTTTTGGGTCCTGTTATAAAAACGGGCAGCAGGATTCTGTTGCCGGTGTTGTTGTCCCTCCAGTAGGCTTTGTAGGGCGAGCAGCAGCAAAAGACAAAGTTCAAGATGATGATGCTGAAGAGGACAATCGTGGAGATGGAAATGATGACGTAGAAGGCCGTGTAGTCCGAATGCTCGGGTCCGTTTTGGATGTATTCCGGGTTGTTCTTCCAGTCTAAACTGTCAATTAAGATAGACATCTTCTCATGGGCATCAACAACAGTACACACCCAAAGAGGTTATACAACAGGTCTATAGTATAATAATACATTGCAACCTCTTTGTACACACCCTACTCAACGGACCAGCAGAATTGTAAACAGCAGGTAGGCACAGCTAGATCACCTGAGACTCACCTGCCAAAGTATAAAACTCAGCGCCCCTCGGCCACATCACCTACTCTCCGCATGTTCATCTACGCTGTTATCAAATTGCTTTGGCCTTGAACAAACTTCCTTATTATGTAATTGCGTAACAATCAACCCCGTGGCATCTAAAAATAGCAAACTACGCCAATATCCCAAGATAATAATAATATATTATGGTTTTGATGCTAGTATGACGACAGGTGAGGAAAATATCACGAGTTTTCTTGGCAGGATCCAAGGCAAATGGATCCCATAGAGGATCAGGTGACGACAAGATCATTCCACAAAAACAAATTACGTGGATGACCTGAATTTCTGATGGGTTCACACTTTTAGTTGCCTCTTGGAAAACGAATAGTTTTGGTGCAATGTTTGTAATATTATCGAATAAATGTTACAAAAGCCATGATATTTAGGTATGTACATCATTATGAACTTAAGAAATGGTTTTATTTAAACTTTTAATTATAATGAAATCCAATTATAAAAGAATTAGGTATTGTAAACTTAGAAGAACTTTCAACGATATTTCCTTGGACTGTATGATCTTGAGCGAGAGTGACGAGACCGTCGTCTGTAGGGAGAAGGGGATCTCCGTCGGTTGTCACGGTTGTTGTACCCTCGTCTGTACCTGTCCATACTTAAATATCCGCAAATTATAACCGAGCTAATTTAAAATTCGTTAATGCCAAGGTGTTTCCACGACAATAGTTTTCCGTTCTTCAACCAAAGGAGCAATTTAGAAAACAACTGATTGTGGGGGAAACAGCTTGGAGACTGTGGAATTGGTACTCACGTGGGTTTGCCCATGTAGATCCCTGGTGTGGGTGTGTGGGCCCTTTGTGTGATGGAAAAGTCAACGCGGATCCTGCGGTTATCGATCTCGATGCCGTTGCAACTCTCTTTGCCCGCTTTGGCGTCTTCAATGCTTTCAAAATAGATGAAGGCAAAGCCTCTGGAACGGCCAGTCTGTTATTTGGAATCGATTTAGAATTGGAAAAGATTATTAATATTTAATAGCAAGGAGGTTGCTGGGGAAATTGAACCTCCTTGTTGAGTACGAATGTCAAAACTTACGTTTTACAGGCATTGCTTAAATTGCTTTGAATGTTCTATTATTTTGCTTTTTGTTTGTTCATTGTGTGTGCATTCTTCAATTTTGAATCACAACAACCAACGCCCGAAAAACTGCAAGAAAACTGACCTGAGCATCAATGACGACTGTACACTCATTGATGGGTCCATAGCGTGAGAAGACTTCCCTCAAATCCCTCTCAGTTGTTCGAAGACTCAATCCAAATACACCCAGACACTTGTTTGGCCCTGGGTTCTCTTGCCCTTGACCCCCACCGCCGCCCCCTTGGTACCGATTATTCCGACGAGGACTTGGAGATCTGCAAAAATAATTAACTTGATTAGTTCACCATCAAAACTTTCCATCATTAATAATTTTCATATCTTTCGTCTATTGCATAATATATTCTCAATTACATTTCATCTGCACCAATGAAATGGACTTGAAAATGGAAAATTAGGTTTTGTTGTACCTTGACCGGTGAAATGAACGCCGACTGCTATAACGTGAGCGGCTATGGGACCTTGACCTGCTGGCCCTTCGACCATTATATTCCTGTGGACACCAACAAACAAAAACCAATTAGTTAACCTACCAATTACAGGTTTAATGACAATTAAATTAAGATTTTTACCCGTCTTTCGGCACGATGATGATGATGGTCGCTCATTTTGTAATTTGTTGAATGTTGGATGAGTAAAATTCTATTGAACAAGGTAAGGGAAGAATGGAAACGCTTGTTTGTGTTTGTGCGGGAAGGACAGACTCAATTCTCAGCCCAGGGTTCCCCATCCCATCCCACTACCAACCCGGCCACGTTTACACTCAAAAATACACATTTCCAAAACATATATTTTTTAAAACACAGAAAACATTATTTTGATTTATAAAAAATATTTTACCTTTAAAAATTTAATTATTTTGCATAATTTTGCTCATTTATTTTGACACCCTGGACAGCCATTGAGTTGTGTGAGGGAAATTCAAACCGAGTTTTCACATGACCAAAGCCCACACCTAAAAAACATTGAGTGATTCCATTCGATCCTTTTTATCGTCTCATTCTCAATTCAATCGCTTATTACTCTACGCATTTATAAACTTTTGATTCAATGCTTGTTTTTCGTCTGAATTTTAAAAATTGTAATTAAAATCGGGTCAAGATGCCAAAGATTCTGTATTTATTACTTTCCGTTGTGACAGCTGCACATTGCAATCAATATCTTCCTCCAGCTCTCGTATGGGGCTCTGATGTGTAAGTTTAATTATTTTGTAAAAATTTCTATTTCTCTATTTTCGAAATATTTTTGACAATTAAAAACCAAAATCCAACAGGATAATATTTCAAAATTTATTACAGTGCTTCACGGAGAAAGTGTTTGACGATTTGATTTGACATTTTTATTGATTTATTAGGAACGCCCCTCCAGGACAGGTGGAGTCAACGCCCGAAAATGTGGCTGGCACAATTGCCTCTCAAGATATTGTCGTTTTCATGTTAGATAAGGTAAGCTGTTGTGCACATTTCTATTCAATTTTGTGCAATTTTGACTTTATTATTTTGAATAGCTTTCTTTGGAGGATTTTGGGAAATTCGATTCTCTGAAAGCAGTTGTCACAGATCAAAAATCCGTTTTCTTTCCGGAAGTTGAGTCGGAAAGACTCGTAGAATATTTACGCAAGGAAAGAAAAAATGTCCAAGTCCTGTATTTAAATTCTTTCCAAGATGTTGGTAAGTCTTTTTTTTGTTGTTACAAATTAGTCGGTGGGAAGTTGGATTTAAATCAAAACATTTTACAGAAAAAGCGGCGTCGAAAGTGAATTTTGAGAAAAGAGTTGGAATCCTGACGGCTAGAAAATCTTCCTGGAGATCACGGAGTAAGAGAGAAACAAACGGGGGGCCGTATTATCCGAGCGACAAGTCCCTCATCCATCTTGGCCAAGTCAACGTGACCGTGTCCCACAACGGACAGTACGTAGAATAAATAAATAATAATCCAAATAAATATGGACGACCCTGTGTCAACTTTTAATTTCGCAGGCAACACAGTGTGGCCTACCAGCAAGCCAAGGTGTCAGTAACTCCAAATTCAACAGAGACTGCCGTTTTGTTCGAGTTTGAAGGAGGCACCGGAACCAAATTGACCGTCAAAACCTTTTCCTTGGAGTAACTCTTTTTTCAATTTTTTATTTTGAATATTTTAGACACGGAATTATAATTTATTTTTGTTTTGCAGAATGACTCTGAGACAGAGGGGTGGTTACCATCAATTGGGAAAGATCAATGCCAAGTTGGAGGGGACTCTGGAGGGCGCCGGTGCTGTTAGCATAAACGAAGAATTGAAATCTACCGTTGAATTGCTGTACCCCATCGCCTCGTCATTCCACTGTACAAAGTTCGGTCCTATGCGGGCTCCAATCAAGTCAGGCAATTTCACAGCCTCGGTCGTCTTCGAAAAATTCCAAGTCAGTCCATCAATCAAAATTTAATAATTTTAATAATTCAATAATTAACCGATTGCATTGAATTCGTAGATCCAAGTGGGAAGAAATGAAACGAAATTCTTGCCCGTTTACGAATGTGTCGGGTTTTTCACGCCGGGCATCTGGATGGGCATTTTCATGAATCTGATTTTGATCGCAATCATCACGTGGGGCATCTACATGATCATGAGCGTCAAGACCATGGACCGTTTTGACGACCCTAAAGGAAAACCTATTTCTTTCGCGGGCAATGACTAACAAATTAAATCCTCATCCTTCGTCTGATTATAGACTAGTCAATCGTGTTTGTGTTTAGTCTTTACATTCCGCCTAGTTATATTAAACTTTTTTCGTCCTCAACTACAATGCATGCACTGGCAACTAAACTTATTTAATCATCATGAATGAGGAGACGGTGACGACGAAAAATGATTTTGTTTAGGGAAAAATAGCTGGAGCCAATATTATGATTTTGGAATATTTGCTAATATCTTTGTTAAATGTTTTTAAAATTAATTACACTCCAAGATGTTTATTTCGTTATCAGTAGGGACATGTTACAAATAATTTGGTACGCATTGAAATAAAAAGATTTAGGCATTTCTGTGGAATAATAATTCAAAGCATTTATTGTATTTAAAGACATTTGGAGTCACGGCATGAAAAATAATTAATTAATATTATTGACGGCCAATGGCCATGTGATTGGTCCTTTCATCTCAATATTCGAAAGTTGCTCCTTGATTCGTAGAAAGTTCTTTTTAAATTCCAATCCATCGCCCCGAGACAGTCGAAAGTCCAAAAGAACCTGATTGCCCATTTCTATCACATTTGCTTTGAAAATCAGCATCATCTTCCGCCTGTCCACCGTGGAGATGGTAATCTGCCAATTAAATTAATTATAATTAAAAAATAAATACTAATAAATAGTTAAAGATTTAAAATCTTACGGAAATTAAGGGTCCCTTGAAGGTTTTGTAGGAATAGCCAAACTTTTCCATGACGCTGACAATGAGCTGAACCGTTTCGGTGAGGCTGGTCGACACAAAAAATCGGGTCATTCTCTTGACGATTCGGTTCATCGGAAGACTTTTCTTCATCGGCGACGAGTTACTACTCAGCTGTGAAGACAGAAAGAATTCGTCGACGTTCGACGGCTGCGAAAACGAGAAGATGACATTCTCTGCGTTGATTTCCATTTCCGTCTCTGCAAATAATTATTTCAGTTCATCAATCATAATCATGGTTTAAATCGTCGACTGCCTCAAGAGGCTTAATTAATTCAACTTACGTCAGTTCAAACACAAACATTTTTTAAATAATGAAATCATTTAAAAAATGCACTCACGAAATTGCGGATCGGGTTGGGAGTAGCAGAGTTTAGAAATGGCGTCGTCGACCATGGAATGGTTGTTGTCCCCATTGGAACCTAATAATACAAATAATTGGAAATACATTAATGAGAGTAATTAGTTAATTGTAATTAATTGAGATAATAATAAAGCAAACCGTGGAGCGAAATGAATATTCAATTCGATGGTGCAATAGCCGACGAGAGTAAATCAACTCGTACAGCTAATCCACCAAAGAAGTGAGTCATCACAGAGGCCGTCGTCCAGTCCCGTCAAGTGTGGAGAATGTTGTGCCAATGACACCCTTACAGGTACTAGAGCACCCAGATAGTCAAAATAAATCTGAGTCACAGAAGTACCTGAGAGGGTATAGACGCAGAGG
>JABASH010004010.1:0-15033 GCA_019776445.1 Tomocerus maximus | reverse complement strand
CCCACTCTCCCCTAGTTAAAATGGCATAATTCAAAAAATCATAAAACAATTTCCATGTAGCCGATTTTTATGAAAATCGACACAGGAGGTTCTGATTATGATATGTATCTATAAAAAAATTTTGAAAGAGATCGGCTGAGAAATGTAGAAAGTGGTATGCTATTATTATATAGATTATTTGTTTGCGAAAGGGAAGCTGCATTGGAAGGGCAACTTAGCATCCTGTGTGTCTCGAGTGATTCTTTGTGTAAACATCCAGTATAATATGCTGAAAACGGCAATATAATATTAAGGCCCGATATAAACTAAGTAGTGACTAACAATTAGTATATTGTTTGAGGCTAGGTTACGTCGGAATAAAATAACGCTATGAACAGATATAGAAGGTAAGCGAAAGTATGATATTCCAAGCACACATAATTATTTATAAGATCTGCCTGTATCGTGAGCTACATGGCAAAAGGACTATCTCTCTCTATTTATACAATGTTACATTATCTGCAGTCTGTCTCTATTTATTCTTGAATGTGCACAGTGCAAATTGGATTCTGTTATAGGGATCTTAGAGGTTTGACCTCATGCTCATGTCTAACATTGGAATGAAACTATTCAATTAGAATAATACGTCTAGCTCACTGTACTTAAGATTTACATCAAGAGTTCAAGAATTACGTTACTTTACTACGGTTATCATCCTTAAGTTGGTATACAAGTTGTATGTATATATAAGTTGAGTATATAGAGAGAGATAGATTCGCATAAAGTGTGCGTTGTCATAATATAATTCACCGACGACTTAACACGGCGTTTGTGTACCTACATGGAATTGCGTTGAGAAGGCAAGAAGGATTAGTAGTGCAATGTTTGATCAACGGACTCTTAAATTCAATTCCTAAGGTTAAATCGCACTCACGTTCTTGTCTTCCCAACTTTTGTTACTTTGGCTACGTGTCTAAACCTGAGCTGAGAATCCTACGAGTAAGCCTGTAGATTATAGTGCACAATCACAATGCTCAATGCTTACTTTAGACCGTTCTAAGAGCTTTATCTTCATTTGCGAAAAAATACTAAGACTCTGTCTGTCCCTGATTTGTTTGTGACAGGCACAGCAATGATTTTGGGTTTCTACTGTAAAAAAGAGTGAGAGACAGCACAAGTACAACTGCAGCGAGTAATAACACTTATTATGGCCAATCTCAATTTACAACCGGGGGTGAGTTTACCATTGCAACGGAAGTGAATCAGATTGGAACAGCACAAGATAGCAATAAACAGAGAATCAAAATACGTGTGACCTTTATGCTTCTGACTCCTGAAATTTACAAAACACTGTTTTCGTTTTAGAATTTTGCAAGAAGGTAAACACGCAAATTGGCTCCTCACTACCAAACACTCCTGTACATGTTTCAACTATTAGAATTGCGAATAATCTCTTGCAAACTTAACGACCTGCGACCTAAGATACAAGGACTACACAATAGCGTTTAGTTGTTTATTATGTGGTACACTCGTACGTTCGTTTATAGCCCTACCTTCAACTTTCCACTTGCTAAATTCATTTCGTATTATAGCTAATCATTCCCATTTGCTACTAAATGCAGTAATAAGCCTTCTGAATAGTATTAGCGTTACTTGCGGCATTGTGTTCCCGCATTTTAAGGACATAATAATCATAATTTTGCTGAACTTGAGAATTTATCCACAAAAAAGAATATTTGGCCATTCTGCTTATATTAGTAGGCTATAGTAATTTTTTGCATCTACATACGTGGGGGCTCTGCCACGCCTCGTCAAGCACATGGAACAGGCAATTCATTTTTTCCGATTACTTACCAGGTCTAACTTATGTTTCCCGTCCATCCATCCCAGCACTAATTTCTCTACTTTAATGAACTTGTCCATCAGCTAGTGTTAGCCGTTAGGTCTATTGGCTACTTTAAAAGAGACAGAAATCAGATCACGTCTGCAATTAACTATTTAGAATGCGATATAGCAAAGCATACAAACGATAATATAGAAATTGATACAATGCTGCAGTCTCATTTGCAATTTAATACTAATGATCACATATAAATCACTAGATGATGTTCTCTAAACCAAAAGATTCATAAATTAAGGTAAAATATTACAGCAAAGACTGAAATAACATACCCTTGGTATTATAAAAGTCAAAAAATTACCAAAAATGGGTTGTAAAAGTTTCACAAAAAGTTTATTCAAGTTTTGTATGGCTTTAAAGCAGATATAGGTACCTACTCATCAAACCACAACGCACAAAATACCACTGTATGAGTTGTAAAGGCATAACAATATTTCAGGTTTAGGTTATTGTAAGAATTATTGTTTATACTAGCACTTGTGTATACATAGTCAGTATTCAAACTTTCCAATAGTATTTAAGCATAAAAATTTAAGTGAATGATGCATGTTTAGGGTAGGAGCAGTCAGATATGTAATTCAGTATCGCGAAGCAAGCATAAATGGTTTGGTCTCTGTAGAATTAAATAGCGTTTTGATAGACTAACATTCATTGACAAAACTTTGAAAGAATTTATCTAAAACGAATACTGATGTACTTATTTTTTATGGTCATACAATCAATCACTTTATAGCCAAACAAAACCGTACTATGTAAAATCAATTTCTGAATAAAAAAATTCTGAATTTTTATTGGGATTTTTAAACAGATGGATTCAATGGAGAATCTCCTATTTATGCATATAAGTATCCTTAAACAGTTGGAAAGATGTTCTCAACGGAGATTTGCATGTCATGAAGTAACTACTGTGGTTAACCGCAGTAAAAAGTGTTTTTCTTCGTAAACCTTTACATATTTTAGTATATTTAATAATAGTAAAATGCAGATTGTATCATCGTCCGTTGAAAAAGTAAATAATAGAAAGGTACCTTAAATGGTTAGACCAACATAGAATGGAATGTTATTTAATACTAAGGTAATAAAATAAAGGAAAATCAGTTGAATATTATGAAGCCCTATTTTTCCTTAACTGGATAGATATATTCTAGTTACATCACATCTGTTCCATTTCGAAACAAAGTATAGCAAGTACGTGTATCATAGTAACCTATAGTATTATTACATATATGAATCTACATAAAAGTGCTTTTATTTGTAAGCTGATGGCTAACCGTTTTGAGAATGCAAACTGCAGGCGTAATGATGCAAGTTGGGTTTTGTTCGCGTGCATTGAACAAATAGTAAAATGGAATCTTATTCTTAGAAGCCACCTTCTTACAATAAGAATTACTTCATTATATCGGATTTATGATAATTTTCAGCCTGAAATGTAAAGACAATCTCTGTAAGTCAATACATGTAAGTTTGTTGAATATTGGCGTAACATTTTCCTTGAGTATCCAAAGTGTGAGCCCAATCATGCAAAATTCATGGAAGGTTGGCAAAACGTATAAGCTGTACTAATTAATAATTCAGGATATACACATGCTATAAACTTCTATTTCCTAGCCATGCACAATAACAGGTTTTAGATAATTACTTGCTTCTCTATTTGAACTTGATTAATGTTATTCAACTATTTTTAAATTCATTGTCAATTGATAAGTTTTATTAGAAGAAACCATATTTTAAAACTACAATGTGAGGAAAGTGAACCTTGCATATTAATCTAAGAAAGAGTTGAAATTATCTTTCAAAAGAGAAGTATTGTATAATGTCATTGTTTAGCTTACATTTCTAGCAGCGTATTTTGTCGAGTAGCGTCTTATTTATACTGTGATGCATTGTGCATAGTAATTTTCATTAGCAGCCGGCAAATATTTTATTAAATTGTCGTTTTCGTTTGTACAATGCATAGGATGAGAAAATAAACGTTAGTGGCATCAACAATATCCTTTTTTGCAAGTGCAAGTGTATAGTTATTATTTTGTGTTCATCCTGCTGTGTTGTATTTAGCATCAACTGAGCATTATTATGTTTTATACGAACTCACGAGAAGTCTTTTCGCATCTAGCACGGCGCTACTGATGTAAACTTAAGCGACAAAATTAAATCCAGTCAGAAGGAATGATAACAATGAGTGATGATGACAAAATTAGTTAATGTCTCGCTCCTGCTCTTCATTTATTCGTCTGTCCACGGGCAAATTAAATGAAGCAATAAGGCAAAGCCAAAAATATCTGATTACGTCAGTGAGCAGAATTAGAAATATAATCTTACGTTTACTTTCGCAGATATACGATCTATAATCTCTAGCTACTTGTTGTGCACCTACCTACATAGATACGCCAAATGTTTTGATATAATGCAGTGTAGGTGCCTATGCTGAGCTTCTAGTATTTTACTGCACCCACCTACTCTCTTTCAACCTATTGTGCTAATAACATTTACATAGGTATAGGTGCAATAATAGTAAACGGCTATTCTACCCCTACTATAACTAATATCCACTGCCTAGTGTCTACTAATTCTAGTTTGCAATCGAAAAGGCAAAAAAGTCAGATATATATGTACTAATATAGCAGTTGGCGACTATCTCCAATATTTTTGTAATAGAATTATAGCATTGAAAAAACAGATATATTAATTCCTAATAGAACGTCCGCATGAAATGGTTTCATAATGCACTATATATGTAGTACAATAATGTTTACTATATTCTCGTTGGATAGATAATAAGACATTTATGTTAGGATATGCTATGTAAATAATTATAGCTCGTATCCTTATAGCTGTAGGTACTCCTAGTAGTTAGGTATGTATGCCGTGAGCTAATAAGGCGAGGGCGTTTGACGATCTCACTATGATGTATTTGCTAAACTAAACTTGCTAAAAAACAAAATACAATGCAATGTACAACCACACAGTAATAATTGTAAATACCAACAGAGCAGTATTATATTGGTATGCAAACACAAAATGGTAATATGACATAATAAGACACGGATATAGTTAGGTACACCAGTAGTAGGGTATCTAAATAGCCATAGCTTTTAAGCTACAAGATTTGTTTGTCTTGTCATTACTCTCACTACACATTAGCACTGTGATAACATGAATATTAAAAAACAGTTAGAGCACTATGAAATTCCAAAAATTCCAACTACTCCTGCTAATGACTGTACTACATGCAATGATAAGATTTGAGACAATTAAAAAATTTATTAACTACACTCATTAGGGTGAGAATTAGCACATGGAAAATATTAAAACGCCTCTGACAATAGAGAATCACTTGGACATAAACCCTAGATATTATTGGAGAATCTATGGTATTGTCTCTTTGTAACGAAGGCGTGCAGATAGCTACTCATCATTCTAGTCAGGAAAAACCTGCATGCATAATATAAATACCTGGAAGATTGGACACTGAATGGCAATAGCTTAAGAATACAAATCTAAGTGCAATGCATTACAGAGCTTATTTATTATGATTTGACCACTTTTTCCTTTGGCCATTGCAATTGCTGTGGGTGCTGTAGTTACATAAAGAAATAAGGATATAATCGTTTGCAGTTATATGACACTCATATATATGTATGGCATCATATGCGACAAAATACAATGGTCTATGCGATTTCTGTGCACGCACGCCAAGCATCTTGGGAAAATACCTATAGAAGGCCCTAAAATATTATAGGTACGCACAATTTGGATATAGCAGAGGGTGGATAGTGTTACCTGTAGATTATTTGAAAGAATTAGCTATGCAGTGCATTACGTATGCGTAATGTTATTGCAGAGCAAAGAAAAGTGAAGCCAAGAAATGGACCTACCTACCTGTTTTCTTCTCTACGGGCTCAAGTAAATATTATTACGTTGTTGAATTGCAATTTACTCCACAACCATATTTCACTTGTGAATGTTCTCCACACACTAGGACTAGCATGCACGATAGTTTAGATACGCTGATGCCACATTGAAGATAATGTGCGCCTTGTTAGTCACTTTGTACACTATTAATCGAAATGAAGAGCAAGGCAAGAAAAACTGGAAGGTAACTACATTTGTGCAGATATTTGTATGCATGGGGTGAGGAGGTTCTTTTGCAAACATATAGGAGGACGGGATCATAAAATAAAGATGCAATACGAAACTAATGCATTTCAAAGCATGGTAATTGTAATATAAATGTAGTAATATATTATAGCACAAAGTGTGCAATGAGTTAGCCATCATTACACTGCAACAGTAAGTACATATCCTCCAAAGCACACCGTCTACTCTCAGCACTCTCTGTCTCAGATAAAAACAGAGTCTAATGAAAGTACAGAAAACGGCCAGTACATGAGTACAAAGCTAAGTATGTAACAAAAGATATGATGATGACTAATAAGTGTATACATATAGGTACACAGCAATAGCAGTTTATTATGATTTTATGATGGAACGAGAATTTTTCTAATCTAAAGATAAGAGTCTTGGTTATTGTTCATTACATCTCGTCTCAATGTTCCTGTCTCTAACCAGCCACCTGGGATTTACTACTATTGTTACACACAACAATTTCACTAATAGGACAGGACAAACGCTCCAGAGCCAGATCAAATCATCGGGGGTGCCTAACAAAACCTTTCTATGAAACTAACAACTTGGCGTATTCACTAAACGGCTATAAATATTTAAGTGTGGCTGTGCAGATGAAGATCTTCTGTGGGAATCTGATGTGTGGAAACTAACATCTTCACCATCCCAATAATAATATTATGCATTCATACACCTACCTATGTAAATAATGTGTATCTATGCGTGTACTAAATGGCAAAATATATTCGGAGAGAACAGCAAAGCAACATGTGCATACGCATATTAGGTACTTAGGTGGATAAACTAAACAAAAAAGTGAACTGAAGAGTAGATTGGACAAAGAGTTAATGGTAATCTAATCTAGTAGGCAAAGCAATGCTGTCAGGGCAGTGGTTTCTTATTTTCTTGTTTCTAATTCGCATCTCTCTTATTCTGACTCAGTCTTTTCTTGTCATGCCCTGTCTACTAAAAGAATTTTAACTTTAGGATCTTAAGATTAGCTTGCCAACAACGTTTGTCAGGACGCTTTGGGATGTGCATGGAATCAACAGTCCTCTCATCTGCCTCGGCTAGCCTGGACTTTTTACTTTACACTACCTTTAATTTAAGTCAGCTTACGCTAAGACATCTTACCTCTTCCCTACACATCTTAGAGATGGGATCGACACCATTTCTTGACCATTTATACAAATATGAATCACTTTTACAAATGGTTTTGTAACAGTACATATTTTTGAAGAGCAACGTTTTTGTCCAAGAACTTTTAAAAATGATCGTCATTGACATCAGCAAAGTGCATAGCATCTTATTTCAACTCTGCTTACGTCATCTGCTTTTTCCATCAAAAGTAAATTATGCATAACGTCTAAAAGCTATTTTTAGGGAGTTATGAGATATCAGCTATTTATTGCCCCATTGACATCAAAAAGAGTCGTATAGAATGCACAACTGCAACTCATGACATAGAATTTCCATATTTAAATGTAGCCACTTTGACCTTTTAGACCATTTGCATGAGTTTGTAGCAATCTGCTGACGTTAACCATTTAGTGAGTGCTTTAAGTGAAAATGTTGATAAGAACGTTTCGATTTTCGATTTATCATTCAAATCCCCATTCTTGAAAAGAAATGCATCAGGGCTTCCTCTAAAATCGCTAATGACGCGAATAAGTTTGGAGCATAGTGACTCTCTTTCCCAGTCAGTACTTTTTGTAGAGGTGGGCATGCTAACCCAAGACCCGATCAACACTTTCATAACTTACATAAATGTTGGTAGTTAAAAACCTTTGTATACTGAGATATTTCTGAAACAGAACCGTTCATGCCGATATAACTCAGGAGATATCATATATATTCGTGGATTTTTTTGAAGTTCTTATTACTTAGTTAAAATTATGATTCTTTCCACTAAAGTGGAAAAATATTTTTTTCCCTCTGAAGTTCAAACCAAAATTCACTTTGAAGAAAAATATGCCATTTCTCATGCAGTCTGTTTGTACCTGATTTTGTAAATAATAAATGCAATCAAAAGTTAGTTAAATTAACAGCAGAGGTATATTTTATAAATATTATGATCAACAAAATTTCAGAATTTTAAATTTAGTTATCCATTTTGTACAGCATAGCCCAGTACATAGTGGTATAGAATAATAGCAAATTGAAAAATTTGGTTTTATTTAGTGCATCGGCTGAATGAATATAATTTTGCAGTAGTACGTAAATAAAAAGACATTAATGAAGTCGGTTGTTGATATTGTTGAATTGCCCACCTCTATTGTGTAGTTTATGCAATGAGTAATATAAAAGAATGGGTAGTACCATTATATTATGTGAATATGGAGATAAATGGATGAGATAGTGGACTGTGGAGTTGCTGGCAAGTTGGAGTTAATAGGATTCAATCCGCCTTATTATAATGTATCTTAACGTATGCATGGTGGCTGATGTGATGTATGTATGCAGAACGTAATGCAATGCACAAGAACATAAAAAAGTGCACTAAAGCTACTCTCTATCTCACTGTGCTTTTATTTTATTGAATATCTCCCATCTCCATATCGTTATGAGTTTGGAGGAGAAGTAGGTATCTTGGCTGTGTATGAAAAATGCTGAGGTACATGGCTACATAGGTATGTAGATGACTTACTGTTAGCAATGATATTACATGGATTGGGCTAAGAATTGTATGGATAATCTCAGAATTGTATGGATAATATGCATAGGTATGGTTTAAATGTACCTGCAACAGGTGAGGTGTGTGTGTGTGTTGGTTGGGAGTTCGAGACAGTCGAGAGATAGATAGTGAAAATCATCCGTCGCTCCTTCGCCCACTCACAATCACAATCACAACACAAGAACATAGCTGGTTGTCTCATCTGAGCATAAGATTTACTTAAATGCACTACCTACCTACCTACGAGAATCTTCCCAAGACTCAAACAACTTTGCACACGTTTTCTTTTCGGCTTTTTCCAGTCGGACTGCTAAACTCCATTCCAAGTCCACTCCAATAAGGTAACTAAAGAAATTGCTGAACTACATAGCAACGCTAAGTACAGATGCAGATAGGCCTTATTTATCCTGCATACCTCCCTGAGTTACTACAGACTTATGCAGCCAAGAACGGTTAAGTACATTACTTAGAGAGCAACGTGTCTCGTTTGTTTAGTGCCTACTCCACCTACTTACTCTGGTTTTCATTAGCTGCGAGACTCTTTTTTATGGCCCAACACATCCCTACTAAATCCGAAGTCAACTCTGTCTATAAGGAATTCCCTTTGTTTTGCTGGACAAACGTTGACCCCATCAACTTGTACACTCCACACTTGCATTTTAAACAATTTCACTCGTCCCTTCTCCCTATCCTCTTCAAACAGAAACATGTCGGATAATCCTGTCTCACATCTTCTCTACAATAAATACAGACCACTTTCCTTAACTATTGATTCTCATAGTAAATAGTAGCACCTAGCTACTTATTTCTTGAAAAACTGTTTGTGTGCACCTGTTACTGTTGCAGTGTCTCATCTTCCACAATTACATTTAGAAATTGCAAACAAAAAAACTCTTGTCATTGTGGTCGGAGCGAGGAAATGTAAAGAAAAGTGTAAACAACTCTGCAGTTTAGATAAATAGATTTGTCTAGGAGTGAGTAAACATCAAATCTCCCAGTCATTGCCGTCTCAGATTGAATTGAGACAATAAATATTTATTTAGTAACAGAGACGAAAGGAGTTTAGTAAATGAGATTCCTAGCATTTCCTCATGAACTGTTCCAAGTTTAGTGTCGAGAATCCAATTTACTAATTTGGCAAGTGTCAGAGAGTTGCCTTATCTTAGCGAGTTGGTTTAAGAGCTCATTCAATTCTATTGACTATTGTCCATTGAAAGTGATACTCAAAGAGACGGAATGTGTGTTAACCTGTTAAAAGAATCACAGTAAGGAGTAGAAATTTCATTTCCGATTTCCTACTCAAAGGAACTACTGACATTGACATTTGGTTGAACAAACTTTGGCTGATTCCAAGTCCACTCTCCAACTTCTACTCGGATCTCACAGAAGAATCAACAATAGAGACTCAAAGAATTGCACTCTCATTAGATTTTTTCATTTCCTACAAAACACACATGGTCTTATATAGAGAGATATAGAGTATGTGCTATAGAGAGACAAAGTGGCTACCTACTATGCATAAATACAATAGAAAATTCTTGTTTCAGTTTATCAAAGCATAGACTTGTAACGTCAATTCCATTCTAGTCTGTTTTAATTCAAAAATAGTTCATTCGCGTTGAGACTTGAGCAAGTTGAGACAGACGGAACATCACAAGTGTTTTCCTTATTACACCAGGAAACCTTTTAACTAGAGTTTTTATTCAGTTCAGCTCTTGGAAGAGTTATCTCAAGTGTTTTATAGATGATACTATTACATAGATAGCTATTGTTAGCCCAGATCTCATCCTATATCATCATCTGGGAATGGCTAACTGTGTTCTGCTGCACAAAAGTACCTTTTGACTCGTTCTGAATTGCATGTTAAGCTGCATTCTGGTGAAGTGCATATAAAAATACGATAAGGTAGCTCTGAAAGTGCATCAAGTGTTTAGCGTTTGGCCAACGAAACGCCAGAGAGACACCTGTCTATGCCTGTCCTTCTTCTGTCTGCGTCTATATCATAATCAACCGAATGCATTAGTGCATTAGAGTCTCTAGAGATGAGGGTTTCCACTGAATACCTCTGGTTTAAATAGTTAGTTAGTGTACATTGTAGTCAGTCTCGATCGAGAGCTGCGTCGAGAGAGCCAATAGAACATTTATTAGATTAGCTGACTCTGTCCGTTGCACTAAACTGCAATATCAAAAGTGAAGATAGTGTTTATTAGGTTTTGTGAGATTGGTCGACCAACACTTACATCAAGGAACTTAGAAAAGTAATGGATATTGCTCGAGATAATCGCAAGTGCTCTGTCTGTCTCTCCTTCACTTAAGCGCATTTTTCATTTGATTTGATTCTACTTGACTTTAGATTAGGACTTGGGGCAAATGGTGGAGTGGAGACTTGCCAAGTCAGTTAGTCTCACGAGATAAAATATTTAATGCAGTTGCTCGAGATTATAAAATGGAATGAACACACACATTTATTTATTTACTAAATCTCTCCTCACTTCTATTTGCCTAGCTGCTTATGCAAGTCCATTTACTTAACAATCCTAGCAAATAATACGAGTATTATTATCTGCAAAGTGTTAGACTCTGAGCAAACAAGAAAATTCATTGGAAATTAAGATTTTTAACACTCGTGGTGAAATGGTGAAAACTTTTGTGGATTCACAGAGCATTGTTGTAATAAATATTCTGTGCAACTTCACCTGTCCAATTTCTTGTTTATAAATCTACGCCCATTGTTACAATTCAACTCACTCCAACCGAATATTGCAAGAAACTTGAGGGATCGTAAGGAAACATTTTAATTGATCAAACTTTGATTCTTGTTAGTGAGTTAAGTGAGTTCCATGTGAGTGTTAGTGCCACTGCCAGGGAATTAATGTGTGGGCAGTAGAGAGAGAGACGTCGACATAGATTGATTGAAAGTGCAAAGACGAAAAAGCTATTACTCTGCGGACGATTATTATAACCACAGGCCGTGAGAGATCTAATTCAATCCTATCAATCTCCCTGGCTCAACTTTAACCAGCTCCTAATAACATTATAAAGAATTAGAGGGATAGAACTTTAATAACTATGAATAAGTAGCAAATAGGCAGGTAGCTAAGTGTAGGTCGGCTTAGACAGCCTCAGCAAAGCCAAACAAAACCAAGCCAGAGGAAATAGGCTAACAATACAATCGCAGAAAAGTTACTTTTCATGTGCACACTCGACTAGTTGGAGCTAAGCCTATCGTCGACCCAACTTTGCAGATTATAAGTCAGGCTACTATTTTATAACAATTCTCGGCGAAGTAACTTTAATGTCAATTTGACTCACAAAGGGGTCCTATGTACTCTTAAGCCTGCTACAGTTCAAAATAACTTTTAATACTGTTTCGTCTTCTATAGTATGAGTAAGAGCAATAAATCATCTCAAGATTGAATTGCAACACAACATCTCAGTTCAGTTTGCACAAAACGAGTCAAATGCAGATGCAGCGAAACGCAGTGTAGAAGCATCAGCACACAACTCTCAACACATTGACTTATAAAGAAACCAAATCGTAAAGCAATATAAAAAATTAACATTTCAACGCATCGGTAACTACACTCCGTTGCAACTATCCCTACTATAGTACCTATAAGCACAAAGATTGAACTCATTTATTATTGTTATTATTATTATTATTATCAGGTAGGGAATATAGTATGGTGTATGCCTCAAATGAGTAGTGGCTGACTTTGCTCTCGTTTTCTGTTGAATTAGTTGTACCACATAGGCTGCGGTTCAATTCATTGCATTCACACAACAGTTCTCGTTGTGAGTGCATCATGTTCTGTAGTGAAACTAGTAAACACTAAAAGTTCCTTTATTGTTAATGAAAGAAACGAACATTTTCATTAGCGAAGACTCAACTACCTTCAGACACAATAGAAACATGGAATTTCTCAACTTTACAACTTGACTCTAGCAAAGTTATAATCTCACACGTAAACCGAGTCACAGATCGAAATCTGTAAAGACTTGAATGAGACAGACTGCCGATTGTGGTGGTGGAATGTTCTAATCTCAAAATCTCTTTGCTCCTCCGAATAATACGTTTTTATTTCGTGTGACTTATGAACTTGTAAAGTTTGCTGCTCTCCTCGCATTCCTGTTTTTACCAAAACTTTAGGTTTAATTTTATTCTCTAGTACTTTTACGACTCCAAAGTTCATTCATATTGCACGATAGAAGAACGAGTTTGGTTTACCTTGTATGAATAGCTTTTTCACACAGTGAATTGTGCAGTGTACTAGCTCAAGATCAACATGATCGTGCGCTGAATAACTGAATTCTTTCTGATTGTATCAACTAAGTTCATCTGGACATCTCAAATTCTCTTAAAACGGCGAAAACTAACAGAGATTTTGCAACGGACACATCTTAACATAAAAAATGAAAACGCACACTGGTTACGCTATGTAGTGCCTATTTAGTAATTTATTCGAATTTTATTACGACTTATTATTAAACATATTTACTTAGCAAATTTCTGTAGTCTACAATCCAACAGTATTATTAGGAGATAGTTACTCTAAGCTATCAAAAATGAACAGTTGACGTTGACTATTGGGGTGTGTTAGCATTCATAAATTCTCCCGATAAGTTGATTCTGCTAATTAGTTGAGTTATTTATTGACAGATAAAATGACCGAAGGGATTTTCTGAGCTCACGAGGATGATTTCGTCCAAATACATAGCAGTACCTATATTATTTGTATAGTAGCTTACAATTACATTACAGGTAGATAGTCGAAATTTCTTTTATACGTACCTGCATACATAAGAGTGCAAATTTAATCAATATTTAAGGATAAGGTGTATACCTAAGTAATATAAGATTGTCTCAAGACTGCTACTTAACATATAGTATTTATAGTCATACCAAACGATAGTTTACTACTTTAGTGAGTTGTATGCAAGTCAGAACTTGACACGGTGACAACGGAGAATATTCCTAGCGAATAGTTTTCCGAGTTGTTTTGATATTGGAAAGTGATTAATAGGGAAAAGGAAGAGTAATGGTTGTGATCACGATTTCATACCCGCATCAACCTCGCTTTAACTATTCTGTGGCCTCGTCAACATCCGTGAGTCCCACTCTGACCGACACCAGCTCTGAGCCATTGCCTTCTCTATTGCAGGTCTCCTCTGATGGTGACACTATTGCTGCTACTAAGCAAGGTAAGAAATATCTTCATTAAAAATTATACTTAAATATCTGCTTTGCCTTACCTTACCTATTAGAATCAGGTAGTTACTTACATGTCATGGTTCCTATTTGATAAATAATTCTAAGAGCTTCACTAATCGTAAGGTAAACATTTTAATGGATTACACAGTTTAGTTCAAAGTCAAAGCAAACAGATTTCATTTAAGGCCGTGAATTTCAATTATTTAACTTACTTATAGGCTTGCTGCATTGTCTCAAGTCAATAATGATCATGCCACTATTGCTACTTTTAATTTCTACATTATGCCAATTGTTCAATGATAAATAGCATTTATTTTGCATTTTAGTGTAAGTATATAGACACATTTTATGTATTTACGAGTAGCTAAAGTGAATTTAGTTACTTAAGAGAGGCAGAAAACGCGGAACTGTGAATTCCCCCTTTCCGTCATGTCTGGTTATTGATTTGCTATTGTGCATAACATTGCAATGAAATTGCTACTTACTTACTTATCACAGTCCATTAGAACTCAACAGTTTTCTCAATAAATGTGTATCTGACTAAATAGTACATGAGTAGAATAGATTAGCATGCAGATGTTGACTTTAAATATTTTAGTTGACATGACGTGTCTGGTAAATCGTCGACAGTATTGAAGGTAAGTCATTTATGTTTATGAAAGAGCCCGTCTATTCACAGTACAATACCTAATAAAGGTGTAGAATATTGAGATGAGTCGATTATGTAGTCTAGTCATGAATGAGCTAATATTATGTATGGCTAAAATTAACATACGACTCTTAATGTCGGCTTTGGTTTTTATTATAGACTTCAGCAGAAATCCTAGGCTTGACTAATTGACAGCTCAACTCAACTTAAACTTCATAAATAGACTCGTAAACCATTCGGCCGTCTTGCGGTCCTTTCTACTCACCGAAACTACATTTTAAACCAAAGTCTATGTTCACAGCGTAGGGCACACTATGCACCAACACCTACGACTACATGCCAATAATTTGATTTGTAGTGTGATTTCGTTGACACCTCACAGCTGCATGTATCTCGCCCAGGGTTGCGGTGGACGAAATTAGGGGGGTGGTTAAAATTGGACAAAATTGGTTTTATCCACCTGAATATCATCCAGGTGGATAGTGGATGGATAA
>JABASH010004009.1:0-15033 GCA_019776445.1 Tomocerus maximus | reverse complement strand
TGAATTTAATTATGACAGGCTATGAAGGATAAGTAAATACCCTGGGTAAATTGCTCTGCATGGGCACATTACGTAATGATAGTCATAAGTTAAGTAGATGTATCAGTATCTAACAGGTATAATGCACACTAGTATTCCTGCCTGGGTCAAATCAAGTCAAACAAGAGCTGCTTTATTAAATTAGCTATTAGTTATGTTAGTCGCTATATCTACCTATCTACTTGGTATGGTACATTTCATACCTGTCTGCTAATAATGCCGTCCATTATGCTCTCTATACTTGTTTGTACAATAACTACTTTTTAATTTGCCTCCGCTTCACCGAGTATTCAAGTCTAAGACGTTGACTTACTCTAAACTCTATATAGACACTTAGAGTCATCCTACTATAAGAACTATAGTAGTACATACTATAAATATGGTTTGGTAATATTGTGAGTGAAGACAGGAATCGCGCCTCAAATCCGATGAGAATAATCTGAGTCTCATCTAAGGAAAAAAGAGAGCACCGCTGCAAAAGGAAATTTTTTTCTATGACAAACTGTAAGTAGTAAAATGAGAAGGTAACTGAACAGCATGAATAGTGTGTACTAAAATACCTACCTAGTTATCGTGTTGTAAATTGTAATAATGCAATGTTAACCATAAGTTAAGTCGAGTCAAGAGTCAAAGACGATTAAAGGATAAAACAGTCCCTTTGTTTTACACAGACACGCTTCCTTGCTCTCATCATACGTAACGTACACTGAATTTATGTATCATTCTACTATGTAATGTGATGTGACTCGGTTTCCTTAAGCTAACTATGTGAGTGAGTAAGTTGCACTTGATTCAGTTTGACTCGCTTTAGTCTGTCTTTTTAAACAGGGCTAATGCTGCTTTAAGTTTTACTACGTATCTGATTCAGGTGTCAAGATATCCGTCTCGTTCTGTTGAAAAGTATTAAGTAAAGCTAAACTTGAACCTAGTCACATATCTTGACTATACATCTGGATAACAAAGTCTGAGCTGTCTTATTTATGCCCTTATTTATGACTCCTTCCTAAGGAGAATGATACGCTTGTTAAGACAATGTTCTTAAAATGTTGCTACATAAGGATAACTCCCATTGAAACTCCGTGCTCACTGCAGGACATTATATAAATACATACAACAATGCATTTTATAGTCAGACAGGGATAGTTGACGTATGTAGTAACTTGATTTAGCACATTTCATTCTTAAATATGGGTGAAAAAACTGCCATTTTATAATGCTAAGGACGTGTAAGCAGATATGACTTAAATGGTTTTACAACCAATACAACTAGAACATTTTACCTTTCACAGACAACCTGAAAGTGAGGGAATCTTTTCTAATTAACATGACATAACCTTTCCTACATATTTTTCTAAAGATTTTATTACTTTGTCTAATTAGCATTCTAAACCTATATACTATGCACATGTGAGCAATGCTTCCAGTTGCAATTAAAACGATATCAACCTGCAAATGCATGAGATTTTTACTCTTTAATCTCACTTGTTCCCTATAACCCACAATTACTTCAAGTCTAGAACCCTACTGAGTATACTACAGCTGATAACAATTTTTTGATTAGCTAAAAATTATATTAAAATTATAAGATTCTCAGATGCAGATTTGTTGTGTAAGGTATTTATAGGATGTACACGGGTTTAGTACAGATTTATTAATTTAGTCTGTCATGCGTGGCTAATTTTAAGTAGTTGGAGACATGGGGAAGTGAGGAAGACAAGGAAATAAATTCATTATAGTTGAGATGCAAAGAAAGTCGAGTGCGAATGAGTTTTCATTTTCATTTAACCCTCCAGCATCACCAAACAAGAAAGACGACAGTGAAGACAAGACTGTGAAGAAAACGAGGAAAAAGAGCAAAATGTTGGGAAAAGTGTGCTAGTTGAGGTTTGTGAACTATCCTCTAATGTTTTATCTCATCTCAACTTCAATCCCCACGAACTTCTCTAGCTTGAGATAAAAGATGATCTTGGCAAACGATAAAGATTAGCTGGAGGCTGTAACGAGAAAATTGGACCAAGAAATTCATCTTAATTCCGTCACATCTAAATAGAATCCAGAGAAAACCAATCCACATATACATATAAGATATTAAGAGGCAGGAACTCTTTGTTTCTCTCTGCTCTACACAGAAAATACATCAGAGAGAGAGAGGAAATCATCTCAGAAAATAGTGCACCCCAGAAGACACAAAGCACAACATATTGTAAATGGATGTATTTAAGAGAGTAAAACAAGTGTAGTATTTCTTTCCCATTTCTCTCCGGGGAAAAAAGATCAAAAACAAGAGAGTTTGTAAGACTCTATCTGCACTTATACTTCTAGCGTTCTTATTGCACGTCCTTTTGACAATTTCGGTTTGCTTGAAATGCTGCTGATAATGACTTTTCCCTATTGCCTCTGGTACGTTGCAAATGACAAGAAACATTCCCATTATGTATAGAGTAGAATATAACCAGGTCACATAGACATTCTGAGGACAATGGGAATTCTACCTAAACATTATATTTCTGTAGCCTAGTCTAGCATTAGTAATAGACGCCTTCATCGGCTCCGTCTTCCTAAAATCAAACTCAGCCAGCCATTTATTTTCTAGTTCTATGTACTAAGGACTTAAAAACGAATCACATATGAGGGCTTCATTATTATTGTTTAAAAGTGAGCTCATGAGTTCACGAACAATGAAGGCTTGCTGCATGTTATCCTCAGGTTATAATTGTGGGAGAATCATCATCATTAGCAAGTTCTTTTGTTTCTTTCCCTACAATAATCCCTGTGTACTTTAGCACAGGCACGAATACATTATTTCATTTTCACACACACAACTATACCAAAGATAAATATAACCTATTGCATAATATAATACTATTGCGAATGTGTGTTAACACAACCATCCGACTCTATCAGAAGTTTCACGAGTATGTCCAAAAATATTATATAATTGCTAAAAGGCAAATCAAAAGCATTTTAGGAACCAGAATCACCTCTTAATATTTTATTGCACTACTCCTTGGCTAGAAAATATTTCTGCTATCATTTAGCGTGGAATTCCAATTTCAGCTTGTAAAGGATATGGCTTGTACATTATAATTTGCCTAGCTACTGCACTTTGATATTAAAGTCCCATTAAGAGCTCTGCTAGTAGAATCAAGCCTAGACAAGGGGGAAACGCTACTCAATATTTACATACAATCAACTTCCACAGCAGACCATAACAGTTCTAGATCTAAAGAAAAAATTGCTTTAATACATAGACGCTGAGTTGTAAAGATACTTAACAGTTAGGCTAAGCATGTTGACCTAAGCCTTAGGTATATTTGAAAGTTAAGGCTAGTTAAGAAATAGAGAGCGATACGGGCAATAGAGTCCAGTTCGCTAAAAGCTCATAAAATGTTTCAATTTCCGAGTTTTTATAACACCAAAAAATCTTAGTAGGGGACAATTCAGATCTTCTGATTATTTTTTCTGCACGCAATTCCAACTTGTGACATGCTGCTGCCTGAATACTAAACCTGGAGGGTGGTAATGGCTATAGGTACAATTTCAGAGCTATGATTTCGGTTCGAAACACTTTTTAATGGTCAACATTAGCACAGTGAGCAATATTCTTTTATAGTAGTGCAATAGGTACCTGTACACACTTTAACCACTGGGTGGAATGGAATGACGAAATTATGAGAAATCAATATTTATACTGGGGAGATATAAGAGCACAAATATGAAGGTTCCTGACATGAGACTTTTCAATTGTACAAGCCAAAGCCGAAAAATTCTAGCCACATGTTATTACTTATTGCTAGAGGCTACTCGACCTCCATTGGCAATTAGGCAGACATTCTAGATTACATTACAAAGATTTTAGGTACACACTACAGAGCATGTAGAATGAGTTAGTTGTTAGTCCCATCAAAATTCTGTGTCACAACAATCAAATTATAGTATACTTATATAATATACTATCAATAAAGAACCATAAACCAAAAATGAAATAAAAGTTGACACGAGGCGGCTCCGTCAACCCCACCAAACGACATAAAATATGGCGATTACTGATTGGATTAAGTACTCGAGTGAAATATATAAGACATTCTGCGTATTCCCGTTCTTGAATGAATTAGACAGTCGTGCATAGGAAAAGACTTGCCATATATTTAAGAAAGCTATTAGAGTCATAACTTATCATATCAAATGGTTTAAATAGTCATATAATTTGTTGTGGAATTCATAGGAATAGTTTACAGTGACTCTGTCTCATGTTTCACCCGGATAAGATAAGCAAATCTGATTTAAGGGGCAATAAGGCTACCTATACATACTAATAATACAACATACACGGGTTCGGTACAAGTTATAAGTACATTAGAATCGTAAAGAGCCGGATAAAATACATGACAAGTCAAATTGAATAAAATGCATGCTAACAATTTGAGACATTTTTCAATTCAGAGCCGAATTCCTACGGGTGATAATTAGCGAACGGAATAATAGGAGAAACGAAAGGGTTAGGTAACGATACTAAATAACCCCAATTAAGCATTTAAAGATTTCTGTTATAGCACACTACATAAATAGAGTTAATATCTACAACCTAAGTACAATTAACAGAGGCTATTGAGCAATGTTTGCACTTTACATATCAAAGAAGTACATAAACTTTCTGCGTATTTGTGTCTATGTTTCAGGCTGTCAAGTCGGGGCTGTTATCACATCAGATGCATTAAAGAAAGAAAGCTTTTTAATTACTACACTGCAGAGTCAACATACATACATTGTTTTTGTATGTGAGCAAATACTTTTCTCCTTGTCAGCGTAATTGTAGATTGTAGCTAAGTAACTCAAGGTAGCCAACAAAGTAAGAAGAGGAGAAAGATAATGAAACTTGCTAAATATGTACAACATACAAAGTAACTGGCCTTCCCTCAAACTAATCTAGACCCTGTGTGAAAATAGCTGTACAGCAATGTACATAGTGTATCTATGAAAGAAAAGCATTCGAATTTTAAAGTATAACCTGAATGTTTAGTAAATTGAAGGGAGACTAGTCAAAGACTTGCTCAAAAATTGAACAAACTTTATTAAAAATTCAGAGTATATCCCTAAGCAGCTTTGTCTTAAATATTCATTGCATTTACAGTTGAGTCTTTTTAATTTCAGATGTACGTATTTCAAAACTGCATGGATCTACTTCTACCATGTCTTCGTCTTTCTTATGTCCGTTAATCAAAAAGGGTAAGCTTGCTTTAGCTACTACTAGGTGTATGTATGTATGCATAACAGCGTCTGTCTGTCTCACATGAATCACATCATCATATGGCATCGGCCCACTTGACTCACAAAACTGTTGACTTCACTCTAGTATAAACAGCCTTTTAGACGGACGAAGGAAACCACGGACTCTCGTCTTGTGTTTTCTTTCTGCGTTGTCTATACATTTGCAAAGAAACTTTCCCTCACTGCATAAACTTTGAAGTGATGGGGAGCAGAAAAGAGGTTAATTTTTAACTGGCTGTTAAAATACCTTGCCGAACGATGCAGACAGACGTGTATATTGAGCTTGATTGTACTACTCATAATGGGTCGGTTCGACCTGTCTTTTTGCACTTTAAACTGTCAAAGAACTCCGCCTTGTCTATGTAATCCATTATTATTAGACTCAATTTCTCCTCCAATTTTCTACCTTTTCTGTTTTGATTCCTTTGAAAGCCCATATTGACAAGCGAAACGTAAAACAAAAGAGAAAAACGAATAGAATATTTAGTTAGCCTCTTTTTCCATTTTATTTACAGTCAGACAATACCAATTCTAACTATACATTCACGGAAACGCTCACTTAACCTACCATATTTAATTAGTTAGTTACTTCCATGGAAAATATATAAGTTCATAATAGCCGTGTGGACATCATCAGACACTCATTTAATTTTGATTGCTATTTTATCGTCACACGATGTGTACATACTCACTGTTAATGTTTAAAAATTATTTTGCGCCCTGCCAGCAGCTAGAGCTAGACATACCCATCGCCTACAGTCAAACTACTAAACGAAAACTCCACAATTATTTCTTTCTGCCGTAAGTTACACTATTAATAATATCCCTACTTACATTTTAGGTAATCCACTTCTACTCAAATCAACAACTGTTATTAAATAAGTCCGCATGTGACTATCTGTCATTTAACATATAATTAAATGAGAACTGGACTCTTTCACGTTCAATTACCCAACGGGTTCCTTGCATAAGTATCAGCACGACTGTTTTTCCTGTCAAAGCAANATGAGAACTGGACTCTTTCACGTTCAATTACCCAACGGGTTCCTTGCATAAGTATCAGCACGACTGTTTTTCCTGTCAAAACAACGCACACAACTACAACTAAAGAAAAACTATCATTTCCCAATACTAAAACTACCTACTTGTTATTCGATTAGTTTTTACAATTATTTTTCTCCCGCACGTAATCAAATACAGATATTCTATTCTATTTACGTATATACATACAGTCGGTACAGTATAAATAAAATCGATTTAACATAATTACATACTCCGTCATTTCTATTATTAGGATTAATTCGGATTTCTGGACAAAACGCACCTACAACAGGTCAATAAATATCTACATTCTACCTATAGTATACCTAATTTCTAAAAGCATTCATGTTTTTGTTGATTAAAATAGAAAAGTCAGGCTATACCGTCGAAATAAAGGATGACCTGCCCACCAACGGGGTCGAACTAATTTCCCTTTTATCATTAAACAAGATTGCATGAGCTCTCACTAATTTCCAATCCGAATTTAACATTGGATTGACTGAACGAGACTTTTCTCTCTCCTGGAGTTCTACTTTGTCTGACTTCACTCAGTCACGCACACAGACATCCTAGAGAATAGTACAATGGAGATATTCCATTAGGACAGGATAGGAACCTAATCAAAATAAAACTGTTTAGTGTTCGTGAGACTTTTTCTCCATCATCTTATCAATTGAATTCCATTTCTGGTTTTAACAACCAGACATACGGCGAGATTGCAACTCACATATTAAATACATACATGTTTACACAAACATCCCTTCAGCATAACACAATGTAACATAAAATAGCAAATGAAGGAAACCAATCCAAATCACCCTTGAGACTAACGAACAAGATTACCTATGCACTATTGTGATATTATTTACTCACAGACACCATATGTTCTCAATCTAAAAACTAAATGCACCTATAAAGATTCCATAGGAATTAGGGCACAAAAATAGGGGGTGATTGTATGTGCCTAGGTTTTGTATTTAACTTAATTATATGTGTATAGAGAGAGGACTACTCTGTGGGAAAATATATCGAAGATTTACTTATACTGGGACATGACTTGGCTTATTAATAATAGCTCTCGAGAATAATTACAAATCAGCACGAAGAGACGAATGTAAATCAATGGAGTCAGGTGGTCTGATTTAATCTGAAAGAACGTTTAGCGTGGATTGTGGTGTTGCTGGACTGACCTACCTGCCTTCCTTTGTGTACCTTACCTATGCCAATAACAAATAGAAATGGACAGAGAAAACAAACGAATTAGCTTTCTTGTATACATTAGCAATTACATTCATTATTGTGGTTTTACTTTTTTGCTCTATGGTCTCGATGCAATTTGGCTGGACTCAATTGAATGATATCAGCCTCTCTTGATTTGATGAGAGTCACTTACAACTTTGGTTAGCTATAAGTGCAGATATAAGAAGATTTGTAATTTAAAGTTGTAATATCCAATGTTAAACGTCAGCTACCGGCCATTTCTGTGTGGTCTCCACTTTTCATGTTTGATGTTTCTTTTGTGTACTGCCTCGCCTTTTCCATTTCGCGTGATCATCATGCTCTTGGATGCCTTTTCCCTACTATGCAATACCTAAGATATAGTAACCACTATACTTACACACATAATGCATATACTCAACATCGGCGTGGCAAATTGATAGTTTCACAAACCAAAGCTGTGTTTTGCAAATCGGCCATGGGCCAGTGCACTCACATTAGTATTACAGCTTGTTGCAATTTACCTCCCAGCTCTGTTTACAAGTGTTGCTCTCTCTGTAAATACTATTTACTTCACCTTCCCATATATATCATACACAACTCGAAATTATTCCCATTGTACTCTCACATACCCGTAACATGTGTACACTTGCACCCAATTTATAATCGTTTCATTCTGCAGCAGTGGGTGCAGATAGTACTGTGGTTACACATTACAGCCTGATTGAGTAGCAATCCTTATTTACTTTCTATGTACCATGTGCATGTACCTGCAATTTGCTTAACCCCCTAATCATCACACGGATACTAATATCCAATTTTCTCATCGATGAAACATTTTTAGCTAGCGTAGCCTATCTAACTAGCTATGTTGTGCTGACAATAAAAGTTTCAGCTTTAATTTTGAAGGATTTATGCATAGTTGTCCAATTTAACATTTTGATTGAGCCTCAGAAAGATTTATTAGCTAAGTTTTCATAACCTTATCTGTGTTTGTACTCATAACATTTATTATTCTTACAATCTTCTTTACTATGCCTGTTTTATGTCTGATGCTTATACTTATGTTAGTTTCAAGAAAAAAGGCAATAATAATGTCAAATCTGTGTGGTTCTATATGTATTAAGTTAGCATGTATAAAATATTATGTAGTTAGCCCGTATATAATACTTAGTCAAGATTTAGCTGGAATTCAAGCTGAAGTTGTGTGTGCATTGGTTGGAGGACTAAGCATGAGATAGATAGAGTGGTTGGGGCAAAGAATAAGAAATCTGAAAATGAAATGAAGTGAAAGCTAATTTTTCGGGTGATATGAGAAGCCATAAATCTCGTGAGTCGGCAGACGGGAAGGGAGGCGGAGAAATAAAGAAGATTTTAGATTTCTCTCAGTATAAGCCTTCTTGTTATTGCCTCATAAGAACGGAACCTAAAAGTAGGTGCTCAGCTCCTAGTTGCTAATAAGACTGTTTTGATGATGTATGTATGTACGTAACTGTGCAATGGCAACTTTAAAAAATGAAATGAGTTATGTGTTCATACTTCACAGTTGCTCTTTACACAACGACAACCTTAAGGTTGTGTAATTTACAAAAAGGTGAATATCATTCTGAGAACATGCGTGTGTGTTCAGTTATATTCCCCGACTGTTTGCTTTTCCTTGCTGTTCGTACTGCTCAACTCTAATTCCCTATACACGACTAGAAACTAACCAAATCTCAACCTACAGCTACCTATCAGATTATTTTTGATAGATTAATGGCCTTTGAAATGCCAAAAAAGTTTTGAAATATTTTGTGTTGAAGTTGCTTTAAAGTAAAACTAAAACCTTTCTCCACTTCAAACTGTTTCTTGCTATACGACATTGCTAACTACATCCTACTTGCTAATATTCAAATAAAATTCATAGACTACAACTTGTTTATCTAACTATATACACGTAGTTCCCTTAATATAATATCTTTTCTGCTTTTCCCTTTAGTTTTGATTCCTTGTCATCGTAAACTACAGAGAGTAAACAGTTGTCAGATTCCCGTGTAAGTAGAGCCCTCATCTTTCTAGCAGCTTAGTTATGCTACTATTTCTTCCCATGAACAATCTCGTTACTTACAAAAGCTCTGACTTAAGAATAAAGGATCCAACCATTTATCTAGCATATCAACAAAAATTCGAATCAAGATATAACTGCAAGAATTATTCATATTGACGGAAAATAAATGAAGATGTAGATATGAATGACATGCAAACGCAGTCAGCATATTTAAACATGAGAAAGTGTATTACTCAATGCGTTTTGTTCTTCTATTTATCAAATGCGGAACTTTTATACATACGCATAGATACTATAGAGTGTTTTAAATCAGACGGATACTTAACGCAGCTTAGATACGCTTATTCAACACATTCGTCTCTCTCATACACCAATCTTTCAAACACATTACCTCCACATTTGCATTTCAAAGGCAAGGTACTCAATGCGATGAAATAAGCTTAGGTACTTACATACCAACATATGTATACATTAGACAACTTATCAAATCCGACAAAAAACTTGATATATATTATGTGAAATCTAAGGTAGTGAAACCCCATTCAATAGGGGTATGTAAACACCAGGCAATTTTAAAGGATAAGCATACATCGTGGTAACGGGAATAATAAATGAATACATACACACTGACATAATACACTAAATACGTAGGTTGAGCTAGGTAAGTGAGTCATAAACATAAGCAATGCGTAGGTATAGGGCAATAGTATTAATATATTAACTAGAAAAGACATTAAAACTGAATAGAAGCAACTGAAACAAGAGAAGCTATATAAAATTAATTATAATTGCGTTTAAAGTACTAATTAGATTAGTGCTAAGTGTATTTAATAACTAGGAATAAAGGTATTATTGTAAATAGAGAGTGTAAACCTTACCGCACCGTTTTGGCACAGAACGACTGACTGACTTATTCAATGCTATCACTAGGGTATCGTATGGTATTACTGAAAAAAGAACACAACATAAATAGATTGGGTACGTACATCTTTGCATACCTTGGTGGTGTGAGTCCGCAACGAGGACTCAGTCGCAAACCCTTTGCCACAAATATTACAGTGGAACGGCCGATTTTTTGAGCGCTCCAGTTGAGCATCGTGGTTGCGCAAGTGTTGCTGAAGATTCGACAGTTGGATAAAGGCTCGCCCACATTCTTGAACATGACACTTGTACGGCCGCTCACCTGTTGACAAAATAAATACGATTGATTAATATTTTTAATTATATGTTAAGTAGATAGTTTTTATATGAATCAATGAATGACAGTATTAGAATTGGTCAGACTGTGTGAAACTTAAAATGTGATCCGTTAGAGATCTACACTGGCAAGAGTGTCTTAGAACTCTTTTGTAATGTGCACAATGTAGAAAGATAACGGAACGATTTTAGTGTTAGATAATGTATTCATGTCTCGCATTTCGGTGCTTTTCCTGGATTTTTTCCAGCAAGGTTTTGAAGCTTGAATTCTGTCTTGGCTGTCTCTTGGATGTTACAGACGGAAAAAACTCATTAAAAATGCAAGTGTCCCCTTACACATTACCATTTGGATTACACTCCGCTTGGTTGAGTTTGGTTAGATTCGACAAGGAGCTCAATACAGAACAAGACCAAGCACGTAGCTGCCTTTAATTTATGCACATTCACAACACGATCTTGATTTCCGGCTAGTTCGCTCCATTCTATATGTCCTTTTGTGTACTGTACTTCTGGTGCTTCCCTATACAACTCTATTTATAGATGCATATATGGTATCTGCAGTGTAGTACACAAAGGTAGAACTCAATAACAAAGTATAAATGCATAGACAAGTAATAATCGTTTGAATGTAGCTGTAGATAGTGTAGAGAATCATAGTGATATTATAAATAGTACAAAGAAATCTATGCAAATGACGTTTCATACTATTTGACAAAGAGATTCTTTTGAGCGAAAAGCTTCTAAGAGAACTCTCAAGACTGAAACTCCTGAAAAGACACATTTATTTACATGGAAAGACAAAAGAGAGTCCGAAGGAGATTTAACACTACATTCTATGTAAATCCTGTATCGTGTCTACTATCTATTCGGATAATGTACGAGGATTGAATTTATAATCAGTATGATACAAATGCTAAGTCTTTTAAATACAATTGCGTAATAAATGCATTGCATGACATTGCTCTTCCGCGTATGCAAATCAGAATGTTAAGAATACACATCCTCCTGTGAACTTCCTATTTATTTACATACACATATACAGAGTATTAAGGTATGTATAGGTATTAAGAGAGTGCTATTGTGGATGAAGAGCCGAAAACAAAAGGGCTCCAGCTTAGGACTTAAGGGACTCTAAGATCTGATTTGAATATCAAGTATTCAAAGTATGTGTAAATAGAAACCACCTAATGTACATATATGTTACATTATATTGCAATATCCGAAACGTAAATGAAATGGACACTGCCTCAAGTAAAACAACAACTGCATTTCAATTAGCTCTTGCTACTTGGTCCTGGCCTGGGAAAATTTTTCCTCTCTGCTACTTCTTAACTAATAATTAAGGGAGACAGAGTATTCTTTAGAAAGAAATTTACATATTTACATCATGCTCTTTACACAAGTAAATAAAACCATGAAGAAGCTTATCTGTGTAGCCTTAAGGAGAGAGTACTTAGGCAAGGACACTGCTGCCTGATTAGTATGCAGATGCGGATTCACCAAAACAAAGAGATACCCCTTTGAGAGCTCCTAGTATTACATATCACGTTGCAAACAGATTTACTACACCATCCATTAATAAACGTTCCCTCAACTCTTCTCACTCTCATGACATCAAATGCATGTTTGCTCACATTTCCATGTATTATTTTTCCAGGTACGTCATACACACTAGCATACACCTCATCATCCAAAGCACAATGCATACGAATCATTTTTCATTTTATTTCCCACAGAATAACGGAAACGTATGGCAAGTCAAAATTTGTCCAAAAGTTTCGTTTACTCAACTTTCCACTGAAACATAGTAACCTGATCGCATTCGCACACAAACAAGAATAATTCATCAAATCTAGCTGAAATGTTCCCTATACAAACGCCTGCGATTACCATTAGGAGTAAATGCAGAATAAATGAAAACGGCGGGAGCTGGTTCAGGATCGTTGCTTTCCAGAGACCTACAGGAAATAGGCAAAGCAACATATGATTTCACATCCTGAATTTCTTTAACAGTGTTTCCTAGAGAAAATGTGCAGATATTTGTGAGCTAAGGAAAGGATTCTCACTTTCATCAGATGAGCGTATCGTTAGGATCTAAGCTCTTCCAAGTTACTTTTCTTGGCTAACCGACTAATCTCAAGTTAACCCAAGAGCGGACCAAAGAAGGAAAACAAAACCCAAGAACGAAACCCCTGTGGTTTCCTATAGCTTCGAAATAAACATTTTGTGTATACACCTATATAAATAGATAGACACAACTCTATGAGTCGAATGGACTTAGCACTTGCAGACAGACTTATAGAAAGATCCTACATATAGATCTAGTCAAAGGGAAGGAAACCCTTTTTCTCTTCTCACTTCACTACTTATTATATTAGCTGAGCAACCCATCAACAACCAACATGATCTATCTAATAAACTTACGTCCTGCATGTATACATCTATCCACTATGTTCCTGAGCCAGCGTGTGTAAAGCAAATCAATCATCCATATGTCAAAATTCACATTGATTCACATCACATCAACTACGCCAACTTTACTTGAGTAAATGAGACCAGCTTTTCCTTATAATATCTATTGTACCTATATGGGATTCGGCTTAAACCTTCTTCTTCACCCAAACTAAACCCGACTGTGTATATTTCACCGTCATTATCACTTTGCACTTATTATACACAAACACTCTCTCCCAAGAAACTTTTCGCATCACATGTGAGACGAGATAGACATGAATAACTTCAACTTATACGTATTTATATATCAACCAAAGATTACTTGTCGTTTCTATCCCAGAGAAAAACTACTGGAAAAGTTGACAACATCCATCCAACTAAATGGCTCTATATAACCTTCCTTTTGTATCTATATAGCATATTAGAGTAGATTTTAAAAGTAAAGGGCTTTCCAAACTAGTAAGTAAACAAAAGAAAGGTGCTAATGACAATATAATGACTTGTCGCAAGCTTAATTTGGAAAAAGTAATAGCTTCTATGTATTCTTTTTTCATTTCTTAATGTGAACATATAATTGTGAATTAAAATTCGCCATAGGTAAAGTAAAGTTGTAAAACGATTTTTGCAATGTCACTACGACAAACTTTTGACGAATGAAAACTCACACATAGCATGTGCTTCGAATTAAATTCTTTGAAATGTGAGTGTTAATGAGTTGTGGATTGGTAAAAATGAATCCAATTCAGTCGTAGGATGATGGGTAAGCGGACCTCCTATCGGGAGGGCGTAATTTCCAATTAGGTTGAAACTTTTTCCTTACTTTTCTCATTTGTGAGAGATGTAGAACAGATTCGCCTGCTGTGTACATAATGTCTACAAAACCTTTTCCATGCCCTGCCCACTCTAAATTATCCAAAAAAGATACCAGTCTTTTCTCGTAATTCCTTAAGTGATTTTATGGCATTTCTATCTCATTACACCCCAAAATATGGCCGACTTCCTAAAAACTTCAAAAACTATTAAAATTACTTCAAAACAACATACAAATCTATCAGACCAAAATAACTAATATGCTTACCGACTAAACCTGCAATATCCTATTAAGAATAAATTCATGTTATGTTAAAATTGATTTCAAACGCTACAATTCCGAATTTCATGCGGATATTTCTCCAAGTACAGTACAATTACTTTCCCAACAAAAACCTACAATAGATGTCTACGACTAAATTCATGTTATGTTAAAATTTATTTCAAACGCTACAATTCCGAATTTCATGTGAATATTTCTCCAAATACGACTACTCAAAGTTTCCCAAAGAAATCTCTACTCATGTGATTAAGTTACTGTTTTTAAATTACTGTTGCGGATATGCATAACATTAGAAATAGGATTCTTGATGTATGTATTCATACTTATGAAATGCGATTCGCTATAGAATGTTGGATTCTAATAGAGAAAGAGAAAACTGAAATCCTACTCAGGTCCTAATTCAGTGCTATTCATGAGTGCAAGGAAATAACACTTAATACTCAATTCTTTGAAACTCACAAGGGCAATCTTGAGTTGGTATTACGAAGTTTATCTGTTAATGTATAGAGATGTGCATATTTACATAAATCATGATAATGGAAATGATGAAAAAACTGATGCTTCCATATGCTACCGCGACAGTCCGTCTCATGCGACTTTCCGTTCCTACGACAGTCCGTTCCATACGACAGTCCGTCTCATGCAGTGTTGTCGTGTTGCACTGCTTACTGCTACT
>JABASH010004008.1:0-15037 GCA_019776445.1 Tomocerus maximus | reverse complement strand
GATGTACAAACTTACTAGTACGTGTATAAGCTTCCCGACTGTACAAACTGACTGTAACATAGAGATCAATCTACTACTTTTACGATTTAACTACTTTTAAGTAAAAATTTACCTGTTCAGAACTGCAAAATTTTATGTACAAACCCCCTGATACCAATAAGTAGAGTGAGTAAAAGTACGTTTTACTTTTTGCAGACCAATACACTAAAAGTTGCTTGAATTTGCGTAGGTGGATAAGAGGTAATAACAGTATGTCTTCGTTAGCGTTTTTTGTCCATATGTACGCATAACCAACTAAAACTGTAAGAGTATAAAGTAGTTGCTTGTAGAGGTATACAGATAATTCAACTCTTTCAATTGGCTTTTTCCTGTACATAGAATCTAACATATTTCTCTGCAGAGTCTGTATCTGTAAATTAAGTCGTTAGCAACATGTACATATTTACATGAAGGAAATTCAATTATGCAGAAGGTTACATCTATTCAGTGTGAGTAAAAGCAAAACTATATAGTGAGAGCAAGAAATGGCTTCGCAGAGGCATGGAGTGTCACACAGTCAACTGATATCTTTCTGACTGTAAAAAGTCAAAGATAAACAATGTTGAATCTAATGAATACACAAAGAATCGTCAAGGAATTCCTAAATAGAAATCCAGCTTTCTTCTCCCACAATCTTACCACGTAAGCTAACACGCCTATGCATAAACTTCATTAATTACACTCAACAATCTCATACAGCTAAACTCCCCGAGAAAGCCCAAATGGGACACACCCTAGCAGTGCTAAAACCAATAAACTTTTCCTTTGCAGAACTGTATTCCGGTTTGCAAGGAGCAGTTGACGTCAATTTGCAAAAGGGATTGTGCCAAAATGTTAACAAATCGCTAAATGCCAGAAGACAATTTCGCATGCGGTATAAGTACTACTCTGTATTGATATAATCAAGAAGGATACGATTCATATAATGACATTCACATGTGTGCGATGATGCAATTTTCTTTTTTGGATTTCTGCACCCTGTTCCTTTTGCACATTTTGGTACTGGCTATTTCACTGATCATCATATAATAATATTGTAATGTAGTTAAACAAGTGTGAATAATGAAGGATTGCAAAAGTGGGAAAGTATTGGCAGGAAAGATGAGGTAGAACAAGACAAGAAAATCAAGAAAGTTTGCCAATGGAAACAGAAGCAGCTGGCTGGAAAGAACGTGGATTTAGTTAAATACATTGTAGTACTAACATATAGCTAACCAGGAGATAATGCAAATCTCTTTTGTAGGTTTTCTGCCAAATGGAAACAATAACTGTGAGAGTGAGCTTCAAAATCTGCTTGGAGCATGAGAATAAATAGAATACTTACAGATATATTCTAGGAACGGAAGTACCATGATCATAGTACCATAACCTTATATACATAAATGTAGTGGTACGTGCGGAAAGGCACAAAGACGTTTCAAGAACAGCATTGTATAGTGCAAATATTTTCTTGGTGCAGTTGTTGCCGAAGGATCTAAAAACTAATTCGTAAACCATTGGATCGGTAAAGAGCAAATAATAGATTGATTAATAGTCCTACACATACTAGAAATATTTCATGCGTCATTTAATGAGCTGTCTTTTCTGCGAGTCAACTTTGATCTCTACTGCCGCTGCTGATGTCTGCCTGGATAACGATAATAATTATTGCCAACAGAAGGTTTCCAGAACATGTGCACACTAACTATTGGGTCAGTAGTCGAAAACATGGCCATGGCGTCTCTTGTCTCCCATTCTATACTGAAATCGGTCGGAGCCTTTTGCCAATTTCCCTAGCTGTGGTGTTCACAAAGTAGGATAACCACTTTAAACTTGTTTTAGTTTTATGGTAATATGTTTTGTGAAATTAAAGAAATATTCCACAAAGCATAATTTTTATAATTTTTGTGGTATCATCCTAGTTTATGCTGAATGTATATCCAAATCCAAAATCCAAACTATCTGTTCCTTCACAAATAATAAAAATCATCACAACAATCAATGTTCCATCAGCCCTAATCCTTAATGAAAATCAAGTGTGCTGGTGGGAAATTTTTTTCCATGCCAAAACATTTACTGCCCGCCCCAGAAAATTTCCTGATTTTAATACTAGTATTTCAGAAAAACAATGAGATATCATCCAGAAGGACGATGTCCCTTCTTGGTTTGTTACGTATATGTTACAGTTTGTATTAAAATTCGGTTTGTTTTAAAACACACCAGTCTGTATTAAAATTCATGATTTTCAAATGCATACCAAACCGCTAATATTTGTTAAATATGGTTCAATGAGACTTGATGCCATGAGTCTTGTGGTCGTGTCTCAATAGCTTCCGATTTGAGAATAGGCAGTTTTATACACAAAGATTAATCGCAGTCATGTGAAAATAATGACATGGTCATAAGAGTCAAGAGTACGAGTATTAATTGAAAGAAAATATCTCAGCATAAAAAATCATATTTTCTGATATCTAAAGACGAGGAAAGAATACTATACACAACGATATGCAAAGCTGTAATTTCTTGAGCCTTAAAAAGAGACAAATGTAAAGGAAGCAGAAACATTGCGCTAAGTACAGATTTTACAATTTTGTTATATCATGGATTTTAAAGGATCAAATTGGAAAGGAGTCTAATAATTAGCACGTAAAAAGTCTAGAGACACGTGTGTGACTATCTACTCCAGACTTTTATTTTATTAGAATAAAAAAATAAAGCATGAGCTTAGAAATTTAATTTCCAAAAATAAAACTGGGAGATTACAACGTTTATCCACGTTTATCCGTTGAGACGGTTGGGGTATTATAAAGCAGTGTGTGTGGTTAAGAGCAAGATTTGTGCAAGTACAACTATCGCCATCGCTCTCGTCTTTACAAGGTTTAGTCTCAGCACAAACATCGAAATACTTTACACCTCGTTCACATAACATTCGCTTAATGTTCTTGTGTCGAGTCCCCGTTTTGTGAATGCATTCTGCTGATGCTAAATGCTTGGTTGTTACATTGTACTAGTAACCACTAGTATTCTATGTGAATAAGTCTCTGTGTCTTCGCAGTAGGTACAATTGCTGCCTGTACTTCAGGTTTACTTACTTCTTAGCTAAAACCCTGAGGAGCATACCAGTTAACGTTAATACTATAAGCTATGCGAAGATGTATACAAGCTGTAATGTAAGCATAGAAAATAATAGCCCCTTAATGTAGAGTTGTTATTGCGTAAGAAGATAGAGCAAATGATCAGGTCGTCAACTAGACTTTACTAACCAAACATCACCTCTACTAAACCCACAGTATAATAATCCTATAATATTATTAGCACATTCAGCGTTATGGGATAGTTTAGTGTTGGATGCATACTATAAGTAGACTGCATGTTATGTCTATGTAGCCGTGCGACGTGGGTTAAGTTGGACACAATACTAATATGTAAATATTGACTATGACAAGTATAGTGTTCAAGTAGTGAAGTGAATCCAAGCTTATTACAGATATTTGATATGATATGCATAAGTATACTTAAACCCAAACTAGGGTGTAATATACGACCCTCGTACACACGAACTGAACTGACTGATTATTATTGTGAGTGAGTGAGTGAGTGAGTACATACACACAGTCCATAATAACTCTGTGTATAATACACAGAATTCAGCAGATATAAAAAGTAAATGTAAATTGACCTGCCCCTGCGCCCTTTCCTGCCATATTTGATTCTCTTTTATTGCCTTTTCAAATATTATTTCATAATTCCGGAAAGGACGACTCACATCACATTCAGTTCAACCCAACCTCTGACTTGGTTTCTTCAGATCCGAAATTAAATCATAACTTGCACTTACAGAGCACTGTTGTGCATACACATACCCACGTAGCTTAACATATACATAACACAGTAAACTTTATTCGACAGCTATTCATATACACCAGATTGTAAACAATAATTATATGTAAGTGCATAAGTCAGTTTGCACACTCGTCGTCCGTGTGAATGAGATTGAGGACGACGACGAGAACAAGACTAAGACAAAACTGCTCTTCAGCAACTAAAAGCTCAATCAGGCTCTCTCATCACAAAACTAACTCGACCTCTTTTTATGACCATTTACCACTTGCATTTCTTTTCATCTGACACATACAGTTACTATTACTCATTGGTAACTGCAAAAGATTCAGCAAAACTGCTCTACATTCAGCAGCTGATTTTCTGCTATTCAGTTTTCAAAAAATGATGTTCTTGGATCATTAAAGGTTAGTAATTGTAGTAACATATATTATCATTTTCTGAAATTATTTTATAAGCTTAAATATAGTACCTGTGCATGTAGAAGTTAAATTAATAAACGCATTTTAAAATTAGATGTGCAATACAACATTCAACGCGAATTAAAACTACACGGAAGCAATAATTTTGTACCGACTTGACTTGCATTTGGATCTATACACAAGTCAAAAGAATCGTGTGAATTAAGAAAGTGATACTTATGTAGGTATTAACACAAACAATATAACAATGGAAATAACTACCATTATTATTCTTTCTACATAATTGTAAAAGTAGTAATCTACAGTAAATACTCATTATTGTGTCAACGAGTGGGAGTGGACAAAACGTAATAATAATATTTCTTCGTCCTATTGTAAACAGTTGACAGAACAGTCAAAAGAGTGTGAATTTTAAAGGAAAGAAAACTCCACAGAAATTAGACAATATGGATTAATTTGAAGTGATTTCATTAGAAACGACAAAATGGAAGAAACAAAAATTATTTACCATATTGACGACGAAGAAACACCGTATTTGGTGAAGATTCCTGTGCCTCCGGATCGTGTCACACTTGCTGACTTCAAAAATGTTCTTAATAGACCAAACTACAAGTTTTTCTTTAAATCTATGGACGATGATTTCGGGTGAGTGACAACTTTTTGAAGTAATCTTTATTTCCAAACAACTATTTCGGTATATGAATGAACTTATGAACAAACATTTTGTGAATTGTGTACAAATAATAGTTTTATTTAAGTCCAACTTGTTTCTGTCACTTATGCATAAAAAGCAATAAGGTCGTTATTAAAGACCTTTACAAATGCACAAAATACATTTTTCATAGATTTGTACTACTTCAACCAGTAATTGCAATGTATCCATAAGTTTAATATTCCGACTATACTAATATTATGTTAAAAATGTGTACCTGCAAATTATGTAATGCATTTTTCTGATAATGTCCATTTTGCAGGGTCGTGAAAGAAGAAATAGTTGACGATGATTCTCCTTTACCTTGTTTTAACGGACGAGTAGTTTCATGGGTAAGTTGTAACAAATAATATTTATGTTACCTATGTTGATAAGTTATATAGAATTTGCACTAATGATTATTGCCCAGAAAGATGATGAGTGAAAATTAAGTTTTCTCCAATTAATGTCTGTGCGGTTGGGTGCATGGTGCATGGAAAATTAAATGGATTGGTATAAGCTAATATTATTGTGTGTACAAACGTAATAAATAATTTTCGTACAGCTCGTGTCATCTGAAGGAAGCAACGTATCTGATTCAAATTCTCAATGTGCTGATAGCATTGCACCTTCGGATATAAGACTACCCGTGGACAAAATGGGAAGACCGTTGTAAGTACCTTTGATCACTAAAAACATTTTATGAAGACTTCAGTCTTGAAACAGATATACCACCCATAAAAAGCAAATAGTAAATGTTTTCTTGGTAAACAGGCCAAGGAGTTTACGTGGGATTAATAAACCTCCTTTACCAGATGATACTACAACTTGCACAGAGACTGAATCAATCATTAGTTCCAGAAGAGGTTAAAAAGTTTTCTTTTAGTTTTGGAAATGATGCATACACCGAAATCGCCTAATTGAAAATATTCCAACATTCGACTTATTTGAATGATAATTTTATCCGTACAATTCAATATGTTAATTTGTTGTTTGAATTCCTAGGCTTTAATCTTCCTGGGCAGCGTGCCAGGCGGGATCCGAATTTTAGATTGATGGACAAGTACAGTCGATTTGATGGTGAGTTAAATTGCTTGTATTTGTAAGGAAATAGCGTTTTATTTAGTTCGGCTGTTTTTCTTTGGTCTGTAAATGTGGATATCTATCCACATTTTTAATTTAGCATCGCAGACTGTAATGTGTTTCAATTGTTTACTTCCCCATGTGTAGGACTAAACGGTCACGGCAAACATCGTAGTCATCACCATTATGAGTCTTCAATGATGAGTTCCGATTTGGAAACAACGACATTTCTTGAATCAGAAGATGATGCTTCCAGTCGAATCACAGCTACTACAGGTATTCCCTTTTAAACTCTGGGCAGTTTGTCTCAACAGGAAAATAATTAGCAATTCAACAAAAGAAAAGCAAGATTTTTAATATTTGAAATTATTTGACAGAGCACAGCAGTGTTTCCAGAATAGCCAGGCAACATCAGCAACAAAGACGGCAGAAACGACGAAAACACAGGCAACCGGCAATGTCCCGCACATCAAGCTTTTCATCGATAACGGATTCTTCAATGAGTTTGAATATAATTACGGTGACACTAAATATGAGTCAGGACGATAATGGACCAAATTTTCTCGGAATTTCGATTGTCGGCGAAAGTAATAAGGGAGGAGACGGAGGGATATATGTTGGGTCTATAATGAAAGGAGGAGCTGTTGCCAAAGACGGGCGCATCGAACCTGGGGATATGATTCTTCAAGTGAATGATATCAATTTCGAAAACATGACAAACGACGAAGCTGTAAGTTCTATTTAAAACATTATGGATGAATATTTTCACATTCCTTTTTGGGGTGCATGATACATTTTATCTGTAGCAATAACCTATTTCTGCAAGATTAAGTAAGATATTTGTATGAACAATGTAGAAGTTCAGAAGCAATGACGGATTTCGTGTCGTTTATTTATACCATGCAGCAAACATGTCTTAAATGATTAATGTATAGGTGTACGTTAATGGCAAGGAAGCTAAATAACTCTGTTGCTAAACTTTAGGTTCAGCAGTTACATATTTTAGAGGTTTGTATCAGCACTATAGTTGTTTGGCATAGTTTGTTTTGGGTAGATTCTGAATATTATTTTATGCAGAAAAATGAACTCAGCAAAATCGTTTGTTTACCTATGGAATACTTTCACATAATATAGATGTACGTATACGTACACATGCCATCTGCCAGTATTATCGTTTATATAAACGATAGAATGTATTCTTTTGCCTCCATGATTTGTACCGTTAGGTCCTCATCGTGATAAGTCATAAATTATGCTTTGTTTATTTGGGATAGGTGCGAGTGTTAAGGGACGTGGTGCAGAAACCTGGACTCATCAAGTTAGTTTGTGTGAAGTGTTGGGATCCGAATCCTAAAGGGTACTTCACCATTCCTAGAACAGAACCAGTGCGGCCAATTGACCCCGGAGCTTGGGTCGCACACACAACGGCAGCAATCGGTGAATTTCCTCCGAGACCGCCGTCAGTCACCACCCTCACCTCTACCAGCTCGTCCATCACTTCCAGTTTACCAGAAACAGAAAGTAAGTTTGATTGTTGTCGTAAAAGATTTATAGTTCTCTGAAGGAGTTCTCCAACTTCCTGTTTGCTTTCTCGTACCTCCTCCCATTTTCCTCGTTTTCTGCTTGGATTCAGTTCAACTCATGTCCATTTCTCAAGGAAAATGTTCTTACTCAACAGGGACAGTAGAGGAGGTGGTGACCAGACTGACCGCCAATACTCCAATGTCTATAATTGTTCGCGAAATGCAGAAACCAGATTCGGGATTAGAAATACGAGATAGAAATTGGCTGAAGATTATCATACCAAATGCTTTTATCGGTGAGAAAACTTTCTGTCTTATGCATTTAAGGATTCTTTTAGCAAATCGCCCGTTTGTATTGTAATTTAAATATGAATTATATTTAGGAGCGGATGTGGTAGACTGGTTATTAAATCACGTTGAAGGATTCGCTGAGCGTAGAGATGCTCGAAAATATTCATCCATGATGCTCAAGTCCGGTTTTATTCGACACACGGTGAACAAATTGACATTCTCCGAGCAGTGCTACTATGTTTTCGGAGAGTTGGTTTCTTCTTTAGCTGCCATGAAAATTCGGGACGATGACAAAGAGTCAGTGTCAGTTTCGGAAGTGTTGGGTCCGTTGCCTCCTCCTTCAGCAACATCTCAGCCTTGTTGGACAAATCCTTATTCTACCAGTGCGATAAATCAGCCGCCTATCTACGCTCCAATGCCATACATGAGTGGTGGCTACGAAAGTAACGCTTACAGCTATCCACAGGAGTCAAGTCTGCACAGCGGTTCAGGTAAAACTACAAAATTTCTTTTTCATTTTTACCTTTCGAAAATAGTCAACATTTGGGAGAGTCTGTGCTCAAAATCGTTTAAGTTTTCGAATACATTAAATTTCAAAACGGAATGTAGTATTTTCGTCCATTGCAACTCAGTGGACGAGTTCTTATGTTTTGCCTACAATTTCACCAAAATGTGAGTAATTAAGTCAACACTAGTGCTCGGCCGGGGATTGACATGTTTAAAATGAATGCAGGTGGGAGTAGCAATGACACGGCGGGTTCCCGACGAGAGAGACAACTTCTCGTGCGGGACAATCACAATCACGGGATGCCAACAGGGTTTGCTGCTCCTTTGGAAATGCGTTCCATTGACTCTGATTCGGAGTCGAATCGCTCCAAGAAGTCGGGTTCCAGTGTTCTCATGCAGCAGATAAGCATGCCCAATCAACAGATGCACATTCATCCTCAACCTCCTCCCGTCGGGATGGGCAGTGCCAATAACATCATGCCCCTCCCGCCGTCTTATCCCATTATCCATGCTAATGGTGATGCAACTAATCACAATAATCAAAACTTTCGTACGGGCTCTGCCAATAATCCCAATGAGTTTTTCGTCGATGTCATGTAATAAACTAACTGACCACTTTACACTTATTACACGGTATGTACTATAATGGAAACCTTGCTGAGATCTTCTCTATTATACAGAACTAATTATAATACTTATAATGACAAAGTAATATTCTGCTCGCAAACACTTACTAAACACAATACACCATTCTATATTCAACCATCAACAAATAAAGGGACACAAAGACCCACTGTAAACATGCCCTATTATATACCTTAGGAATTTAGTTATGAATAGACTAATACAATGGAGGAAATCATTTGCAAACAAAATTTATATTTACTCTTCAGCACTATATAGTAATAAGTTTAGTACACATAAATGTTGATGTATAATTACCTTAAAGTAATACGTACCCAAATATTACACCTTGTGCTCTGTCGTTTGCACAGAGTCTAGCTAATTAAAGTGACAAAATCTACTTATTTTCAATGTAACTGGTATACTAAACACACGAGGTAACTGAACTAAACTAACACGTAGCTATTCGCATCTACTACTAAGTAATAGTAATAACTATTATACTTACAGATTAGTAAAGCACGGCAGCTGTAAATGGGCAGTTTGGTAGTTGTGTTATGTTGTTAGTCATTATTATTACTTTGTACTTTAGGTGTGTACTTTATATAGCGTAGTAGTAGTAGGCTAAGGAAATTCATATAAAAGAGAGATTTTTGGAAATAACTGTCACATAAATAACAGTGGGAGTGCGAATTAAAATTGCAAACTTGCTGCTTAGAAATTAATTGTGAGACTCTCAATGACTTGCTATGACATTTTAACGGTACAGTTGTGAATTAGTTGTTCTAGCATAGGCAGTAGTACACTATTTACTTTGGACTAACTAATTATTCCCTATTGTGGATAGAATTTGAATACAGCAAAGCTCTATTGCCCAAATTGACTGCGTACTTAGATAGTTTTCTACATACATTTATTATTAGTACCTAAACTAAATGTGAGTAGGTATAATTTCTCCTACTAATTGTTGTTTTTAAGAAAGGTGACAAAATTGTAGCTACCACTTTGGAGATCTGATTTTCTAATGAGAAATTGTTATCGTTTATTTATTGTACGTATTCATTAGTAATATCAAATGCTATTCGCTCTTCTATACTATTTATTTGACTTGTTTTCTAATTGTGTATACATGATATAGTAATGTTCGCCATAATTTGTAGTTTTTATGGCGCTGGTTTTTGATGAGAATATATTGTAGGCAGCTAAACTGTTTTTGACCAGTTTTTGTATGAGTGTTAGTGTTCTGTGAGTGTTGCAGGGCCGCAACCAGAAAAACATTTTAGGTGGGCACACCAAACTAAACAGGTGAACGTTTTTACGATTTTTGCCGTGTTAGACAAAATTTTACTTATTCTCTTCGATTTTGGGGTATATGCCTCCCTTGGGTGCGACCCTGAGTGTAAGATCTTTATAGATTATATACTTTTATGCTTTAAAATAGTTTTTAGCTATTTCTGTTAGTATGCATATGAATGAATGAATGTTTAGGACGTACATTTTAGGGACTTATTTGTGCTACATAGACTCTTAGTTTTTCATTGTTGCTTTTACTCAAGCTGAGCTGTAGCCACCAGTGCTCGGGACGTGGAAGACAGAGATACTTTAATTGTAGTAGACTATAAAACTAATCCATTTTTCAAAGAACCAAGTTCAGTATCTATTTACTCAACTCAATCAAAATAATGAGCTTTTATTTCATTCGTATACAGATATTAACCCCATCAAAGTTACTTTTGACACTTGACACTTCATCAGTGATAGGCGAGAACGTTTAATAATGACACTAACACACTAATAATGATATTTATGAAAGTCGCCTGGGTCTCTGAACTGAGTTTCTATAAAATACCTGCTAATTTCTCTTCAATTAATTATATTGTGATTCGTGATTCGTATTAAGATATAGTTGTACAAGTAAATTAGCCATCTAAAAGGGACAACACGTATACCATACTATAAACAAATCTTCCTGATTTTGATAATCATTTTCGTAAGCTAAAAACATTACCCGGGAGTAACTCTCTGTACATTTAGAATAGGATTAAGTAATTATTATGTAAATGTAACACATGTCAACTAAATAGCATTATTTCTAGATTCTATACAAGATTCTCATTCGTTAACACTAGGATGGATACTAAATAAGTATAGGTATTGTTATGGAGGAAAATCCATTACTTTTTTCAGTTCACAAGATTTACACAAGAATACATTACTGACGCTACAATGCAATGTAAATCAAAACAAGTATTGTAATTACAGTAAAATGCCAAATGTTATAGTAGTTGGAGCATGTGTGTAGTGTATGCATAGTCATCATATTGATTTTTAAAGAACATTTTAATCCCAGATTAATACAGGAAAACGATCATGCAGTAGTATCATAATATTATAAGAACAACTACGAATGAAATATGACGTACTATTTTTGTCTTTCTTTGCATCTTAAATGTCTAAAATTAGTTTCCTCCAGCTGCTAAAAAGAACCAAATGAATATTAAAACAACAAGAAGTTGTTTTACAGTATAAATAATATAATATACGCTTACAACAATCAGTATCAGCAATATTTGAAGAACCAAAATGACCGTATGAGCCTAGTGAACTCAAAGATTTTACTTCACATGCAATCAACTTTACCTCATTCTATTCTAGAGTATACAAACCACAAAAGTGGTACGCAGAACGTTGAGACGAGTTAATAGGAAACCGGCTAATGCAACAATTTGTATTAATTACATTGCTAAGAAAGGCATCAATCAGTAGACGAATAGGCCCCTTGACTAAACTGATGTAATTGGAAACTGCAAGACGAATTTGCAATGATATGAGGGATCTGAATTTAATACGGATTAGATGTTCACAATCAAGATTTTATTCGGAATCCGTAGCATTAAAATTTTGTACGTTTATTAAATACGGAAGGCTATAATAGGATTTTTGTAATGCGGTTTTATCTTTGTACGTCATGACTTCATATTTATCATATCTTCCATTACAACTATATCCATTTACGACTTGCGTTAGTGTCGTGTCCTCGTTCCTTTCCTTTAATTTTTATAGATTTTTCGAACATAATGGTATCGAAAATAGAAATCCCTGCCCTGCACACAACAAATTGCTCTTTAATGTTCTAGTTTGTAACTACAACTTACAACTATTATTCCTATGTACGTGTTACAGAAAATTGTGTGAAAAAGAGCTACAAAATGCCCAAAGTGCATTGTAATTACATAATAATGCTTAATACAATTTCAACACTTACTGTTCTCATTCATCTGTACTGTAACGGTAACTTAGGCAGACTAATGTGAAATATTGTTATGTTCATTGTAAATTATATTCCGTTGTGGTAAATCTGTATGTACAGATAGTGCAATCCGAATGTAGTGATTGAGAAAATACAAAATATGTAGGTGTGTGCAGTAAACTGAATTCTCGCTAAAAATAAGGTGTTCAATTGTCTACTAACAAACCAAAATAGCCTACATACAGTTCAGGAGTAGGAAAGAAATTGGTAAATTAAACGAATTCTCAATTTACCAATTTCAAATATCGAATAAAGCCCTATGTACATGAGTAGCTAGCACTTACTATATTTATAAATACATTCATCCCTATAATTAAAACTGTGTACGGTTAATTTTAAGCCTTAATTAAGTGTATCTATATTGTGTTGTAATATGCATGGATTGGGTACGGTCGAATCGTACCATATCATCTTGTTTAGAATTAGAATAAATGATTGAAAATAAAACTTCTACTACATATTGATATGATATTATAATGGTTCGTCGAATTCGGTATATTTTTGTCTGCCTTTTTCCCACATGTATGTAGATACAAAATCTTATTTAATAACGAATTGAATATTTTTGTGGTCCGTGAAACAAATTCTGTCTTATCACCAGACACTAGAATTGGTTGTGCATTTTCATTAAAATATACAAAGGGCACATTATGCATAGCAGCTATAATGCTAGAGAAGTAAACTTGTTACTAAACTAGACACAGAAAGAGAAAAAGAACCTTTGGATTGGACCATTTTTTTACCCTGCGTTTTTCTATTTTCGCCACCCATGCAGACAATTTTAGCTGGCTTAAACAGTCAAAATGGCCAATATTAATGTACCTGCCTGGACTTCATTTAGGTTACTTGGCCAAAAACACTAAAGTGAAAATTATTTGGTTTGCTCACTATCACGCCACGGTACGCCACACCCACTCGTCAGATGTTCTAATGTTTTAACTGAACCGACCGAATTATTATTATTATCCGTTTGAAAATATACAGAACAAAGATTTCAAGAAATCACGGAATTCGTTGTTTCTTCGCAGTACGATATCGTACGACCTCAAACAGATCGCGGATAACTCTTTTTCCCCGTGACTTTTGACCCTGGAGATATTAATGTCATGCCTCAATGGCCCATGCCTGGTGGATAACACATACCACTGTATGGTATACATATAAAGTATAACGGAGTTATTCATACTAATAAATCCAATATTTCCAAGATGACATTGATTATTTAATGTTTCAAAGATCAGTGCAAGGCTCTCCCAATCGGGAGGCCCTGGGCGATCGCTGAGAAAGAGTCAAAGGCTCTGACCAAGTGCATATTGAGCTAAGAAGATTTTAAGAAGGTCCCAAAGTCCCAGTTTTATTATTAATTATAGAGCTATGAATAAAATATTCGTATGCAATAAGCAAAGAAAGGAAATGCGTATTATTTCATCACTTCATTGGAATATGGACTACGGACGTATTGAGTGATGAATGAATAATGCGTATACTATGGACATGTGGTTATGTGATAATGGGGTGCTAGTCAATTATTGATCTTTCGTGTTGGTTGCGAAATAGGAATCAGGAAAGAATAATTAACCACCATCTCCTTCGCATTCACATCCTGGCTTGAGTTGTCTGGTCTGCCTCTCGACGTAGGTCAACTGATTCATGAAAAATCTACTTCTACATTCTTAGCCCTGCTTACATCGATACTCATCATCCCAAGCATTCTCAGAGTATTTGCAGTTTTACTATCAGATGTACCTAACCTGGCCTGCACTGTATCACTAGTACAGATGCTCATATTATTGTCAAAAGTGTTGGTTGGACAAAAGACGAAAGTCCACTGTACATCATAGGTAGGTACTATGCTAATGCAGCCTAGGTATGTGTATAATAGTACAAAGAAGGTAAACTATTAGACTATTACGCAAGACTGAGAGAAATAAATACATGCTTAAATAAATACATGCTTAAATAAATACACCCATATAAGTATTATACGATTATACCCGTCGGGTTTCACCCATGTCACTTACTTATACTACATTTCCCATCAGTGGTTTTGAGTGAAATTTGAAGCAGGTATGTTTAAACTGTTGTTATCTAATAGACAATGGGGATTTTGATTGGAAGAATAATGAATTTCAGCTATGCGCATATACAGTTAGAATCAAAGTAAGTATAGCAACTTTGGTAAATTCCGACTGAATCTGTAGGGGCTACCTTAGTATTATGAAATGAAATATCCAATCCAACTATGAGAGGAGATAATTATTTTATGAGATGGAGTAAATGGGTCGTGCAAAACTTTGTCTCGCTGGACACGTTTCTTAAGAAAATAAATTAGCCTTACAGTAAAATATTGACAATTATACAATGCCAATGAAGTATGTATCAATATAGGTGTTTATGTAATCCTTCTACTTACTCTGCCTCTATACCTACGTACTAATTGTTTTAGTAGCATACTACTAGCATCTACTAGCTATGCTGTATTATGAGTGCCAATATGCATATGCTACTAGCATACTTGTTTTTATGTCAAAATGAGATTTATTTTCGCGTTGTTCAGTTGGGACACGACAACATTAATAAATATTATTTGTTAGTCGCTAGTCGCTAGTTAAGGGTGTGCGATACCCGGCCCCTGAATAGGCACTAAATGTATTTTTGTGCTTCAGAAGATCATGGATAACTCATGAAATAATTTATGTACAATTCTTTGGCAAGGCTTTTTCGAAAC
>JABASH010004007.1:0-15042 GCA_019776445.1 Tomocerus maximus | reverse complement strand
CGGCGTCGTAAAGTTGGATATCTTCCGTCAATTTCTCTACCTCTTGTTTTAGTACGTCGTTGGATTGCCTATAAAGACATAATTATAAAGGCATATAATGATATTAAGATTTTGCCGTACCTTACCAATCATGATCAGGGTACGTATAGTTGGTCAAAATACTTTTTTGGGGGGGTAAACCTAGAGCTCTTAGAAATCGAATTTGGGTTGAGAGCAACGTTTTACTATTTTAATGCGAAAAACAAACACTTGTTAGTAACGTTTTTCAACTACTTTCGGACTTCATAAACTAATAAAAGTTAACTATTTCGTCGTTAGTAACTTTCATGTAACTATTTTGACCTGCTAGTCAACTATTTTAAACGTCTTTTAATATTTTAGCTATTTTACCTCCATAACCTTTTAGGCCATTATTTGACTAACTAACTATCCGTATCCTGATCATGATATTATAATGTTAACCCATTCATAACATATGACATATAGCTTCCTAGGTACTCATTATGAGTACTATATTAAGTAATAAACGTTTAAAATATTACTCAAGAGGATGTATTTGGCTCAGAAGTTGCTCTCGGTCATTTTTCAACGTTAAAATTTGGTCTTCAAACTGCGACTTTTGTTCTTCAAGTTGCATCTGGAAATTCCGAATTTCTGCGTCTTTAGCTGTACAATCTTTATCCATTTGTTCTTTAATTATGCCCCATTGTTCTTTCTCCAGGTGGAATTCATGCTTTAGTTTCTCCATTTGTTCTTGTTCTGATTTCAACTCTGACCTGAGTGTCCGAAATTTTTCTTCTCCAAATTCAACACAATGCGAATTTTGTTGCTGTAGGTATTTTACAATTTACATAAGCATCACAAAGTTTGAAAAATAAACTAAGAAGGATAAAAATTATTGTTAAAGTAAAGTAAAGTTACATTTAGGGTTTCTGTCTGATATTTCAGTCTCTCATAGGTCGCTATCTTCTCAGCGAGGATTGCTTCCGATTCACATGACATATTATGATGGTGTCCATTATTCCTCTTTTGCTCTTCACAATCCCTCAGTTTTTTCCGTAATGTTTCTAACTCTTCATTCATACATTCACATATGCCTTTGTATTTTGTAGCCTCTTCAATTAACTTGTCCATTTCAATATGATGTGCAGAGACAATTTCGTTCATTTTCTGACAATTGTCCTTTTTCTGTTCTTCGCATAAGCCAAGTCTTCTTTGGAGATCTGCTATTATAGATTCCAAGGAAGCTTTTTCATTGAGTGCACACTGCCTTGCACGTTCAAATTCATTCTTCAAAAATCAAATAGAAATCAGTAATTTGACATGAACTTATAGGTACTAAATATAAACTTTAAATTATTATTTCTACAATAAGTTTTATAACTAACCATCATTCGTCTTTTTTCAAATTGCAAATTCTCAGCTTTGATTCGTATTTCATTTATTTCATTCCTTATGTGATTAATCTCTTCTTGAAATGACTGATTTTGTTGACCTGTGAAGCAAGAATGTTAGAAATCAAAAGACAACTAGGTATACAGAAATAATTTCGGTGGTATCGGTATCTAGAGGTAAATAACTTACAGCATCTTGCAAGTGATTCTTGCAACTCTGCAATTTTAAAATTTTCATTTGTGGTAGTGTTATTGTACATTTCATCTAATGTCTGGTAGTTTGTGACTAAATCATCTCTTTCAGCTTGCAATTGACTGATTCCTTCTCCGTATTCTTTCACTTTCATTTCTAATTCTTTCACTTTTGCTGACAAACAGGATTTTTCACGAGATCCACAATTCAGCAATTCCTCCTGTCGCAAAACTTGAGCCCTTAACTGAGTTAAAATGGTCTCCAAACTCCTTTTACCTTCGGCTAATTCATCTAACGCATACTGGGCCTGACTAAAGTCTGCTTGTAACTTCAGCAGCTCACTTTGTAATTCTTCTTTGCAGCATTCGCAACATTTTAGTTCCTTCTGCAACCGTTCCAATTCGCACTGAAAATTAAAAAAACCAAATTATTTAAGACAGACAGCTTCATTAATCAAGGTCCAAATACAAGTATTCACCTCTAGATCATTACTTCTTCCCCTCAAGGACGCGTTGTTACCGTATGTCTTTTCAATGACGCATGATAGATCCTTAATAACTTCCTTAAGGACAAATGGATCAGGATCATCTATATCCAATTAAAAATGAAAAACTATTAGTGGCCACATTCAATTAGATTATGTGCATATATTTATTGATAACATACTTGGGGATACACTATCGCAGTAACGTGTGGACGGCAGAGGTAGGACAGGCTGCTGGAAAGATCGATATGTTCCTTGAAGTCCTGGGTATTGCTCATCACAACACCCATCTCTATAACCACAATTCAAAAAGGCAATTACAATCAATCAGCCACAACTTGTAACATTTCATATTGTAAAACTAAGAAAAATTTATATGTCATTACTGTGTTTGAAAAGATCTGCTTCTGTAAGAATATGTATTTCCATAAGCAGAAGATTTCATTTTAATTTATTTCTTAAGAATTTAGAACATGCACTTTAAGATTTTAGGTTGCGAATAATTACTTCTTATCACTTATTACATTTTTCTTGAGTCATTTCAATTTATTTTCCAATTTCTCTATATACTATTTATGATTTATATCTATCTCCTCATGTAACATCTTCATCTATTGCATAACTTATAAATATTTATTACTTTACATTACTTACATTACATCTTTACGTCTAATTTATGTTATTGGTTATAACTGCGGTTATTTACTAAAATGTGCACTATTATCGCATCAGACAACCACCTAAATAACTACTATGACAATTTAAATGATTTTATGTCGACCTACCAATAATATTATGAACAATGCATGACAAGGACCAAAAACTTTTAATTCCGAGAGTGGAGTGGACAACAGTTTACTGCTGTGCTGTATCTGCAACTTTTGAACCACAAGTATCACAATTTAATATTTTGTTAGTTTTCTGAGAACTAAATCATTATACAACAGAGTGCAACGATTTTAAAAGGACTGCAATCACAATGGAAGAGAGCACCGCAGAACAACCTACTCAACCAGATCAAAATGAAACAGACGAAGCCGCAGACGACGAAGAATATCCCAACAGATATCAAGGGAATGATTCAGGACGACAGGAGACGGGTACAACTGCTACCACAGCAAAAACAACTCCTTATCCTGGGAAGACTTCTGACGGAAAGTGGAATGTCAAACCGAAATCACGGAATAATAGCGTAATCATTTTTTATCACAATTTCGATCACTGTGCTACATTTTAATGTTCCAATTCCACTTTTGAAGTAGCAGCAAGTGTATAAACGATTTGCATAATCAGTTGCTAAGGCTGAGTAATAACTCTCCATTTGTTCAGAAGACCTCTCATATCTTGTAGAACCCTTTCTATAAACAAGTGGTCATTGGTCTCCACTACTTTGGCTAAAATCCTCTTCATTTTGATATTGATCTAAATTCTAAATTTTTTCTATTTTTTCATGATTTTAATACATAAATAATTTAAATTAATCTAAACAATGAATTATCAGAAAGGACCGGCTACAATGACTGCATATTACAAAGAGCAAGATGCAAAATTGAGACTCCGAGCACGTCGTTCTGACGATCCAACTTTTGGCATACGTAGACATAACTACGACAAGCACCGTGAAAGAGTAAGAACAGTCCGACCAGTGGTGGATTCATCTTGTCCCTTCTCTTGTAAAAACGTAGCTGTTTCTCAGACAAAGTTTAACCGTTCTTTAGCAAGCTTCACTAAAATTGAACGAGACAATGCAAGAATGTTACACCGGATCGCAGTCATCATGCAAGGACCGGTAAAGTGCAGGAAACTATTCCAAATAAAACGCAACAAAAAATTACGATGTTGTATTTTTATTACGATATTTAAACTCTGAATTTTCAACATAGGCAACCGTTGATAATCGATTGAAGCCATCAATCAAGAGCATTAACCAAAGAGGCAAGCAACGCCAAGTAGGATTGATGCACATCACCTTCGACAATTTGCATCTTTTGCAAAGAATCGAATCACAGGTCAATGATCAGTTTCACTAAGAAATTTCTCCATTGTACCGCAATACATGCATAACAGTTATCGTACATTTTAGAAAGCTGTGTATGGCAGAGAGAAACAATTGGCAGACTACGCAAGGGCAGAGAAAGACATGGAGAAACTGTCATACTATCCATTATTTTGGAAGTGTAAGAAACCCTCTGCCCAAGATGATTTTGCAGAAATTGCTCAGAATAATGCTAAGAATAATCCTCGTCCTCGAGTATTCATGGATTTTGAAACTGACCAAGCAGAAGGGAGAATAGTCATTGAACTTCGTGCAGATGTTGTACCAATGACGGCAGAAAATTTCCGCAGTCTATGCACTGGAGAAAATGGACCGAGTTACAAATGCACTACAATCACTCGAGTTGTAAAGGATATCCTTGTCCAAGGTGGAGATATTACTAGCACGGGATATGGAATGGTGTCAGGTTTTGGGGATAGCATTCCAGATGAAAATTTCAAGTAATTATTTCCATCAATACATAGCTTTTGATACTTTGTCTTTTAATGTTTATGGCTAATGTCTATGTGTTTATGAATAGACTGAAACACGATGGACCAGGAGTGGTGACAATGGTCAATTACGGGTCTGGTACCAACGGGTCTCAATTTATGATCACTGGAAAGCGACTGCGTTCTTTAGATGGATGTAATGTGGTTGTCGGAAAAGTTGTTGAAGGAATGGACATCATTTGCAAGGTACTTCAATTTTATGAAACTGTAGGGCCAAATGGATAGCGAAACAAGTTCTTTCTTTCTACTACTATGTGCAAAACTACTTTTCATCTTCTTTACCTGGAATTTATTATTATTCTGTGCTATTTAGTTTTTCGAAAATGTGACCTCTTCGGACAAACCTACGAAACAAATTTGGATAACAGCCTGTGGACAATTAGATGTGGAAAACGGAGATGATGAAGGTGATGAAGATGAAGAAGATGAAGAAGAAGTTGCGACGGCACAACCACAAGGTGCATCGAATAAAAACGGTACTTCAGGAAACAAGAATAGATCTCAAGAAACTTCAGGAAACAAGAATAGACCTCAAGAAACTTCAGCCCCACCAGCTACTACAACGGATACTGATAGAGACTCATCTGCTATCCCAACTACCGAGCCGGAAACTACTGACGCCGACGAAGGGGAGTAGACAATAGTAGATAACTTTTTAATCACAAAGTGTCGCTAAAAGTAACATTTACATTTTCCGGTGAATCATTTCAGTGTAGGCATTAGAATTCTGCTGGCCCAATCTTCATAATATCTTTCATAGAGCTTTTATTGAATACCTTAGAGTGAATCATGAATATTGAATCAATCGACCCCCAAGGTTTCATAGTGAATTCAACTATATTATTGTGACTGCAATATTGAATCAAATCTACTTCTCTTTTAATTGTTATGCATAACACACACACGAAGCATTGTCATTGAGCTACAAAGAGTGACATCCAATCATCCAATATTATAATATAAATTGGATTAGGATTTACCATTACTTTACGGTGTCATCCATTTAGTATTCAGAGTGCTAATAAAATGGCCAATATTAATAATATTGTCCTCACTTTTGATTTCAAGTATACTACATTTAAATTGTTTTGTTACACTACAAAGCACAGCAATACGAATGGAGGACGGACGATGAGAAATAGGAATTGAATGAAATACTAAATAAATATCATCCATTCGGCATTCGAAACAGGAAATCCTTTTAAATTATAATATCTAAGTACTAAGTACATTGCAGATTGCAGGTTACTAAATAATACTTTTGTTGTGATATGAGCAACAATAACAATAATAACTTATTTACAAGTATTGTAGTCTGATGAAGACTATATTCACGATTACACGAAGTCATAAAACATTAAACTTTTCAATTCCGTCCACTATACTACTAGTAGCTAGCTTTGTATGAATCGAATAAATTTATTGAAACAGAGACATACCGAGTTTAACCTTCAGCATTATCATAAATAGCTAAATAATACAAAAACACCTAGTTAAATTGTAAATGAATTATTAAGGACGGATCATGATGTATTAAATAATTCACTCATGACGCATAAAATAAAATCCTACGCAAACGAACATAATACTATCACATCTCATCTAAACACTTTATATACACATATGGAGTCAATGGAATACATGTACACATAAGTCTTCAGTAGCAACCTGAAATTCATATTACGTGAATCATAAAAAGTTTTACTTGAGACTAATAGTTTAATTTAATACAATGCAATGCACTGAGGACTGGGACTACGACAGCATACATACTATAGGTATGTGTATGATACACATATCTTGTGTATGTATCCGGCATATGCATGCATGCATTATTTAGTATTTAGGTACGAAAATTTTTCTCACATGAAGAACAATGAGAAGTGTAATCAAAATTGAAATAATAATATATGAAGTACAATCCAGCGACAATCTTATTGTCAGTAGTGGATTTAATGAGAAAAATAAAAGCCAGAAAGATTTCTCTAATTTAGGTGCAACAACATTTTTTGCAATTGCAGCTCAAACGTGTACATTAAGAACTAGTACTTATCTATCGGGCAAGTAAACTTAAAGATTTGCCTTTAGATGCCTGTATGTACTATATTAGTAATAGCACAACATTACTAGTAGAAAGAATTAAAGAAGTAAACTGCACACACAATTTAGTACTGCAAAAGTGGATGTGAACCAGAACGAAAAGCAAATCACAAAGCTTAGAAGACATGCACGTTTATATAGAATACCATTCCCTATCCCTATTCTTATTTTCCCATATAATCTCCACTAGTGAAGTGAGTAAGTATTGTAGTATTCTATAGGAAGTTGGTAAGGTACTGTATATAGCAGTATCATAAACGAATCCCATCGAGTCAAGCCAAGTATTGTGTAGTAAACAGGATCTAACCTCTAGTAGTAGTGACTGAGCGTGTTGTATTGTATCTACGTTCACATTATTCTGCATACTTAGTCCAACTGGGAAACATAGATAGAATTTATATACTTATTTATAAACGCATAGAGCTCTCTAATTCAGAACATTCTCAGATGAACGAGAGAAGTGTGGGCATTCAAATCTATCCCAAACTAAACTCAAAACAGGCCGTAGACCGAGTGCCAGTCAAATCAGTTCCTTTCTAACTTACACTTCCACACAATCAATCGTAGTAATGTTAAACTGGATTCACAATATTCACATCTCAATTACATTTTTGTTAAACATATCTACACGAGTATACTAATTGCTCATAAATTATACTTACACTACATTAACCATCTTTCTCTCAATCATAATTTAAACTCAATATACCTCTCACTTCACAAACACGACACATTAGTGCTAATTACGGACACTATGTACAGAGATAAGAGATAAAAGACTGAATTGTGTGTTAAAATTATTACTGTTTAATTACTGATGTAAATATAAAGGTTTATAGAAACTGTGTAAATACCGTACGGCAACTACTGTAGATAAACTTAAAACTTATAATATTATAGACTCAAACACATGTAAACAATATCTGATGTGCTTAAAGAAATCATCTGTTCCATTGGCAGAAACTGTACTTCACAACCCATCTTAGCGGTACATCTATCTACTAAAGAAATACATAACAATTATGCAGTTGCAATTCTGTTTAGTTTAGATTTACAATTCATTATCATCAAATATAATACCAAAAGTCACTTATTTCTCATTGTACCTACTTATGACTTATAGAAACAATTATGTGCATTCTACTCCAGAAACGAGAAAGGTAAGAACATATAACTCACTAACGTATACGTACTTTTATTTATGAATACCTATATAATTACCATGTATATAAACAGCCACCAACACTTTTTATTAGTATCACTATCAAGTATGATGTAGTAGAACTTAATTAGATACATATAATTAACCGTTCGCTTTTATACCATTTGCGTGACAATACCAAAGTTGATTAACACTAACTGCGAGAAAGAGCCTTCGAATGGGCTAATCGCACTTATTCATTTTAGGCTTTGCTTATGGACCCGAAATTAAGAAAAATAGTAAAATATTTAGTTATAAATACATATATTATTATGACCTTCGTTTCATTTAATATCGTATCGTATCTGCTATTGTAAATGGATACGTGCGGTTGGGTATTATTGTTGGTACTTGGTGCATCAAAGTATGTGGCAGAACTTATAGAATAATACGGTTAGTTTATAAGCCAATTTGTAGGAACTAGGGAGTAATACTTGAGATGAATGGCTAATTGGTAGGAGTATACTCACAAATTACAACAGTTCTGTTCCACCATACAAAGACTACTCTTATTATCACACAGAGTCAGATGATTTTTAATAATATATTTACTTTTATGATTTCAGTGAAAGGAAAAGGGGTTAAAGCTTGCAAGGTGTGCTTCATTCTATTCTATTTGGACGGAAAACTAACCTCAAACTCAAAATCACGACTTTATTACTCTAATAATTCCTCTCTATACTCATCTAATAAATTCGGAAAAATTAAATCTCATCACGGATTACTATCTTTAAATTGCTTCAATCGTGGCTTCAATCTATGTATTAAGAGGTGAAGACTGTGTCCCTTCAGATGTGTACAACTCCACCTCATTTGCCCAGATATGTTAATACAGAAAAATGAGAACGATAGAGAACTGACAACTGATTATGTGTACCTGACTACTACTATATAATATCTGATTTTCACTTCTATAAATTTACTATCTGCTTCAGAAATCAATACCATTCATCTTCAGCAGAGCTGCAGTGAGTGAATCAAATTCAATATAAAATTAAAATTAGCTTAACTCGATATATTGTCGACGACAAGATTAGTAAATTGCCACATTGCACAACAGCATGTGCAAAACAATCCAATGGAATTAAAAATGTTTTTACCCTGTCCTGCAGTTAAAAACCAATCCGCCGTAAGGATAAGATTAGTAAAAAGACCTTCGCACTAATGAAACTGAAGAGGAGTCCATTTGAAAGAAATCGTTTCTCAGTATTGTGCCATTAGCCTTGTACATAAGACTTTACTCGAGACACAACAAAAAGGTGTACCTTGTTAACACCTTCATTCTTTCTTTTTCTACCGAGTTCTCCTTAAATAACATTTATAGGTAGCTACACACAAAAAGTACTTGAATTCTTTATGGGAATGAATCTATTTACTTATTTATATCTCTCGAAATTGCCTAATTAACTTAAGTAATAAGTTGGCATTTCCACCACATGCACATCTCAGCTACCTTTTATTTACAAGCCAGTCTTCCGAAGACACTCGTCTCTAACACCAAGATTTACCCAAATATATCTCCACCATAAAATATTATACGCATCTACACAGAAATATAAATCCGAAGAACAGAAGGAATGGAGGGATCCAGACTCCAGACGAGAAATTAGAAAAAGTATGGATCATTGAATACTAATCTCTACTTCCACATTTTGAAATTTCGAAACAAAAAAAGAAATTACTAGAATAGAAAATTACCGTAACTTGGAAATTTTGCGATTGTTCCTACCAATACCTAACAATATAGTTAATAACAGAAATAATTATAATTACCACTTTAAAGATGTAAACAGTATTATATATTACGTAATTTCTCTACACTTCGCACTGCACCTTTATGTGAAAGTATTAGTGAATTACTATTATTTTTATTCTTGTATAAAAATGTAAAGCATCTACTACCCAAGTGGATTACATTACAAGTCTTCCAGCAATTGCCAGGCTATACTGCAAATAGATTAAATACAACTGCCATGCACTGAACAATCAAGTGAAATTACATTTTCAAGCGACATTATCAATGAAAAATTCTTTGAGATACTATAACCAATCAACATTACTCCACTGGTGATTACAATATTACAAACACCTTAGAAGAAATTTCAGCGACGAAGGAAATTATTTAATTACAATTGCAATTAAATGAAAATTAGCAGATTGATCAGATTGATGAACTGTATATCCTACAGGCGCATACATTCGAATTCGAATACATAGTTATAAAAAGTTAAATTGATAAAGATCTCCTACAAGAATACAGGCGGGACTAGCCACTCACTCACTCAATTGATTAAGACATCTAGCATTACCACAAGAAAGAGAAACCTGATACATTCACAATCGTGGAAAAGCAATCATTTTTTACCAATGGTCGGAACAGAAAATAACTCCACTTCACCTCCAGCAAACTGACAATCGATTGCAAACTGCAACTTCTCCTCAACATCAAGCATTCAATCAATATAAATATACAATAGAAGAGCTACAAGATAGCAATCAAATGATTCTACACAATGGCAATCGAAAAAAGCTAAGTTAGCATTTCTATTCAATAATTTACTCATTTTCGCTCTGCTGTATATGAAATTCTACATTTGAATTCAGGTCAAGGGTATTTATTGTATTGAAAAATAGCAAATTGTTAGGCTACTCTTGCGTAACTAGTCGACAATAAACATAAGAAGAAGAAAGGAAAACGATGAAAAGAAGGATCGAAGGAATCTCGTTAATTTAATGAATCGGGCGGATGAAAATAGTATTCATACTTACAGGAGGTAATAATCTCAAGTTTCGGATTTTCCTCAGAGACAACGGGGAAGAGAAAGAAGAGAAAGCCACTGCAGACAAACCACAGAGATCCCCAAACAGTATAACGCCTATATAAAATACAGGTACTACTGACGAAGACCACCAAGACAACGTAGTAGTAGCCCAGGGAAAACTAAACAACCGTTACGCGATGTGATGGTTTGACATTACGTGCAGTGCATGTAGCCGTGCAAATCAATCGATCTAGTCTACGAATCTCGATATGCATACAGATAGTAGTAAAAGAAAATTTGCAGGAAAACGAACTATAAAACGCTTAGCTAATAATATACAGCAGCTACATCAGCTACAAGAACGTCTACGTCAGCGTCCCACAATAAGACGGTGGTAGCCCCTATATTTACTTTCCTCTGAATAAATAACAAGCTAATGCTCCAGATTAAATGCCTTATAAGGACACTATGGCGAATCTTCGAGTTCTCTACAAATCAATCGCTGGTCTACTCGTCGTTTTGATTTCCCTCCAATATTTTTATTTCTACCCATTGAATCTTAACCTCAACCTCAATTCCTTAACACGAATCTCTTCAGATCAGAACAGCAGACTTGTAAATCACGTAGAGTCATTATTTTATTTTAATCCAGTATCCAAACGCTCCCAAAGAGAGTCCTATTCTTCCTCTGACGATTTCAACGGAAAACTCAATAGCGCCGATCTAGAACTCTTCCCATCCTTCTTTGACTCCGCTCGAGACTCGAGAGTCACAAGTACATCAGTGAATAATTTAACTCATCAAAATGTCAATAAATTCAAACAAGGTATTCTAGGAACCCTCGCAAGCAATCAGACTAGGAACGAGTTGTATTTATGCCCATCACATCCACCTACATTGCGAGGATACTCCAGGGTCGTTCTCTCAGCACCAACCTTAGACACCATTTCAAGACTTCACCCCGAAATCGAACTCGGTGGACATTACCGTCCTCCTAAATGTCGTTCCAGAGACAAAGTTGCAATTATTTTGCCATTCCGTGACAGAGAGGAGCACCTGAGACTCTTCCTCTTTAATCTCCATCCGCTCCTTCAGAGACAACAAATAGAGTACAATGTGTTTGTTATCGAGCAAGGTGGACAGTCTAAAAGTGAGCCATTTAATCGCGCTATGCTCTTTAACGTCGGATTTGTCGAAGCTTCCAAAAGAGCAGATTTTGACTGCTTTATTTTTCACGATGTTGACTTGATTCCAGAAAACGACTATAACCTTTACAATTGCCCAGAGCAGCCAAGGCATATGAGTGTAGCTGTTGATAAAATGAACTATAAACTCCCCTATAAAACCCTTTTCGGGGGTATTTCTGCTCTCAGAAAAGAACATTTCATTAAAGTTAACGGATTTAGCAACTTTTTCTGGGGGTAAGTTTACATGATCCAAATATCCACTTTTTAAACATGTTATCATATAGATTTCCAACTAACCTATTTTTTGTTTAATAACGTTTACAGATGGGGAGCAGAAGATGACGATATGGCTAATAGGTAAATATTTTTATGCGTATTAATTAGTAACATGAGACAGTTAAACTTCAATCCTGTGATAGCCCAGCGGAGAGCGGACATTTCAGCGCTGGGATAACCCAGTGGACATTTCAGCCCTGGTATAACCCACCGGACATTTCAGCCCTGAGAGAGATAACTCAGTGGACATTTCAGTCCTGGGTGGGATAGTCCAGCGGACATTTCAGTCCTGGGATAGCCCAGCCAAGCTTTTGCGCCCGTACTCCGTAGTACCACGTTGTCGTGTAGCATGCAGAGCAGAACAGATACATTTCACTCACGCGTTTCGTATAATAATATTATATTATTACGTATGCTCTTGCTCATTAAATAACTATCATATCAACTTTATTATGTAAATAATTTTCACTACGTTTACATTTTCACTACGAAACTAAGGGAAGTGTATGTTGTCTGCGTCCTGCATGGTACGGGCGCAAAAGTTCTCTGGGCTGAACTATCCCAGGGCTGAATGTAGTGTCCGCTGGGCTGAAGTGTCCGTTGGGGTTAAATCGCCGGATACCCTGGCTCTAGCTTTAGCAGCATAGGATACTTCAGTTCGAACAATGTTATCTACCAGCCAGACCCAGCATATAGCATAGCCGACATAAAAAATCTTGGAATATTTAGCGTACCGAAATAAAATATAATTATATTTGCTGAATTCGGGAAAGGAACAACTTTGCTTGGGACAGTGGGGGATAGTTGAAAATGAAAGCAAGCTGTCAACTTGCTTCTTTATAAGACTAATTAGAATGCGGCAGATTTGCACAGAGAATTGCAGAAAATATAGTATAAATTTATAGATATGCTTAGTCGGCAGTATATATATATGATACGATTATGTAGCTTTTAGCTATTAGGATAATGAAATGACAGATTTAGTTTGTCGGCAACTACTTCGACCATTTAACAGAAAAGTATGTTTGCAGACAGAAGGTGCTCATTTCTGACAACTGGGACCGTCTACTTTCGTTCATGACTGTCATAGCCATAAAAATATCTGTATATTTGACTATGACTGTCGAATGTCATATAATAAAATAGATAATACTATAAACTATATGCATATCCAAAATTAAGAAGACTAATTAATATTTTTCCTTCAACAGGATTGCATACCATGGGCTATACATTTCAAGGCCGTCTCCAGATGTAGCTCGCTATAAAATGTTGAAACATAAACCTCAAAGACTAAACAATAATCGCTATAAAATTCTCCATAAAGGAAAATTACGTTTTAAAACAGATGGTCTAAGTAACTTAAATTACACCGTGGAGCAAATCATTTTAGAGAAGCTATATACTTTGATCCGAGTTCAACTTTATCGTGTGGGGGAAGGATAGCATACGGCCACGCCTAGACGAAATAGGAAATTAGCAATTACAAGTGCTTTAGACGCAAGACTGAGGAATGCACCAAAAAAGAATCGAAAAACCTACGTCAAGTACAGAGTCATTCAACGTCCTGCAGTGCATCCTCTCTTGCAAATGTTAGCGGTACCACCAGGATTTGCTAAGCGTATGCGGAAAAAAATTTAGGTGATAATGTGGTCGTCAACATATAATGAAGAAACGGGAATTTTATCAAAATAATTAACCAAATGACAACAAGACCCAATTCCGACACGCATCTACAAAGTATACGGCAGATATTTGAGGGAATAATGCATTAGTAATAATTAACTACCAAAATTGCCTACAGATCGCACAGCACAGGTACGTGTCTGAATCTCTTAAAAGTCAATGAACTACTACTACTACTGGACTAGTCAAGTCTGCATTGATAAATTGATAACTGTGTGCTCCGCCCTACATACATTAATAAGTTCTAACTTTTGTGTATTGAAATGTAACCTAATTATCTCTCGTCAATTTAGTATTCTCAAAAGCTCGACATAAAATACAGTAATATATCTACTATCTACCTACTACGTAATAATTACATACATAAGTATTTTATACTGCGTGTTTGTGTACATAGACCAAATTTTCCTTTCCAAAAAGCGATCTGCTCTTACATATACTTAGTACTACAGACATTGAAAACGAAATTACAGTAATTGCAGTTACGCTATCTCTCTTCTCTCTTACAAAAACTACTAATCTACATTTACTAATGAAACAAGTGAATTAGATGATGAAATTAAAAAATGTAGCTATACAGAAACTAACATTAACACAAGTACATCTGTCTGTCTAATGACATAATAATAAATATAAACGATTTTAGTATAAGTAATCCAATCAAGCTTACGATGATATTGAACTGAATCGTACCACATAGATAGTACTTTTAATTAAATTTAAATGAAACTGTTTCAATTTCCTATGAATGAAGCTCATGTCAATATCAAAATAACTTATTTCATTACAATACAATTGTGACTCAAACTAATAAACGGTAATAAATAGCAATTTATAGTTAAACAAATAGAAAAATAGAATAATGGCTAGAGCTGTCACCTTCCAAAATGTTTCATGTTGTGCAGCTACATCTTTAGAAACTCTAATAAGAAATTAATAACTGCCAAATCCTTCAACTACATAAAAATAGATATTATGCCAACAAAGTATTCTCAATAATTCAATTGACTGTTAAAATTAATACAAAATTAATACATTAGAGTAGCACTGATAGTGATAAAACTTTTGTAGCATCAGCAGCTAAATAATAATGTACTAGTGAATGAAAAGTAAAGGAAATTAAATACCATTAAAGAACAATAGAAACTTTCGATTATGATCTATCTGATTAAAAATTGTTCAAATTCTAACTTCAGAAATTAAGAAAAGTAA
>JABASH010004006.1:0-15043 GCA_019776445.1 Tomocerus maximus | reverse complement strand
GTATTAGTATTAGTTTTAGCCTAGCATTGTATTAGTATTAGTTTTAGCCTAGCATTGTATTAGTATTAGTTTTAGCCTAGCATTGTATTAGTATTAGTTTTAGCCTAGCATTGTATTAGTTTTAGACTAGTGTTGTAGATCTTTTTTAGTTTTTTAATTGTAATAGTCTACAAAATTCTTTAGTTTAAAAAATATGACTCACTTTTGTGTTCGAGCTAGAGAATACACGGGATCCGAGACGAATAGAGAAGACACTAGAGTAACTAGAATAAAGAAAAGTATAGGTAGAATTTGAAGCGCCATCGTGACATTATTAGCTTCTCCTTGATTGCCGCCCCCAGTCTCGGTTGTTTGACCATTAGAATAGTAGTAACGTGTGCGACGTCTTCCATTCGTGGTGTACATTGTTGTCGAGGGAAATGCGCCCCCAAAAAACATATTAAACAACTCCTCAGCAGTCATATCACCTGGAAAAGATTTAAAATTACTTTCGGCATATTTTGGCTGCAAGTATATCCATAATCATTACAGATTATCAGTAGTAATTAATTTTCAAACGATTTAAGAATGACATACTTTCAAAACCACGGGTGTAGCCGTACTCATAGTGAGATGCCGAAGACTGTCGGTGGTGGTGGGACGTTGAATTGGCAGCCTCAGATCCATAGAGATCATACTGCTTTCGTTTTTCTGCGTCACTTAAAATTGCAAAAGCATTCCCGATAGCTGAAATAATAAATTAAATCTTTACACTACCTGAAACCATTTTTAATTATCATTTAAAATACTCCGAGACCCTAAGATACATTATCTGAGCGTTGAAGTAAATAGTAATTCTTTATCCAGTACTATTTGTCATTCCTTCACCTTTAAAAGCTTCTGCTGTTCCGGGGGCCTTGTTCTTATCAGGGTGAAACTGTAGGGCCAACTTTCTATAAGCTTTCTTCAAATCCGAATCTGTCGCTTCTTTAGTTACTCCGAGAATTTCATAGTAGTCTTTAGATGACTTAATTCTATAAAAATTAAAATAGTAAAAATGCATAACTTCTAAAATGATAGATTTCTAAAATGATTGGTGATTTAATTAGGTAATTACTTTTTTACTGCATCAACTTGATCTTGTGTATACTCTGGCCCACTTGATTTACTTTCGGATTTGGAACTGGTCCCTGCAGATTCTTCAGCACCCGCTTTCGGAGGCGCAGCACTTCCCCGTCGCTGTCGAACATTCTCTCCAGGTCCAGATTCTCCTAACTTGCTTAAAAGCTCTAGCAGATCTATGCAACCAAAATGAAGTTATTCACCACTAATATTTATTATGGGCGTTAGAAATTCAAAATTGAAATGTTTTTTTAAACCAAAAGATAGCTTACCTTTAGCCTTTTGCGTTGGATACAACCTTTCTGCCTTTTTAAGAAAACGTTCAGCTTTTTCTCTGTCCCCTGAATTAAAACTTTGTTCAGCCAAGTCAATACAACGTTCGGCTTCATCCTTGTTAGATTCCATTTCGAAATCAAAGCAATATATTAGTGATCTTTATACAGCAGTTAACACAACGCACAAAATTGACACAAAATTTTTACACTTGGTCATCAAGGTCTTTCTAGATCTGATTGATACCAGTGGCACACAGAATATTGATTATGAGACCAAATTGACACTGACAATAGCTTAAATTCACTCAGAAAAATTGAAATACTTGAATTGGGCTACCAGCTACTGTACTCACTGTACTATGTCCCAAACTACAAGCCTTGATTGTAATTTCTAATTCACTAATCAAATCAGGTTACGTCATCAATTTAAGATATAATGTGTGAGTGAAGTGTGAATGGTGAATCGTGATCCTACGTGGACACTAGACGTGAACAACCAATTTTTAGACAACTTAATTTAGTCAGCAGAATCGAATGGTGAAATTCAAATATGAAAACTCTATTTTTGATTTTATATCCAGCAAGTTTACTATTTTCGTTAAGGATTATCTCTTGTGTCTTGATCAAACGAAATTTTAAAGTTAAATCAGATTTGACATTGACTTGAGACTTGACCGCTTCAGCGTTTTGATTAACTGGCCTGATAAATGCCGTCACAAAAAATCAACTACTCATTTCAGTTAGCTATCAACTATGAATCAGGAGAACAGAACAAAATTTCCCCCAAAACCCGAAAATTCAACATTTGGAATTGGGAACAAAAACAGAACAAGTCACAAGTGAACAGGCCAATAAACTCACTGAAATTCAGTACGCCCGACATACATTTTGAATTTTTTCAATATTAATAATTTGAAGGTTCGTTTCATCATGGTAAAAGTGCAATAAGATCAATCAAGAACCAAGATGATTACTATTACTAAATAAATACACCACATAACATAGCAAAAGTAATTCAGATAAATTGAAGGCCGAAGAACAGAACACAGAGGCAAGTTAGTTCTATTCTGCTGGTGTGAATTTGTGAAAGGTTACTAGCAATTCAGCAAGTCACATGTCCCTCACAGTATTTGACACAGTCAGTATAGTGGAAGTATAAGAAATTTCGTCCTTTGAAATAATAGTTAGAGAACAATCCCACAAGCCATATGGAAAAATCTTCCATGTAAAAGGAACTTCTGTCTTGTGCCTCTGACGCAGTATTGGTTGGTACCTATCTAATATCGGTAGCCAAATAATCCACGTAGGTGTAGCAATTTTTTACACTTTACAAAGTCGTAAAAGTGCGTGGAGTGCATGCATAGATAAGGTAGCGAGATTATGTAATGTCTGATTTTGCATAAGTTGTATTCACTTGTCTGTCCTTAAAAGACTCTGTTAAGGTTCAGGGGGATCGCGATAATACGGGGAAATGATGACTGCAGGTAGAGCAGGTCACTATGGCTATTATTAAAAAAATTACCACAAAACAAATCATGACCAATTTCGTCAGTTTCAAAGCATAGATAGGTTACTGCCATATAGAGAGATTTCTATGACCATAACAAAAATAGATTTTCTTTGGGAAAAGTAATTCAGCGTCTAGAAAACTGGACGGAGGATCACAAGATTGGTTTCTAAATTCCTAAAAAATGTTCTTTAAAAAAAGTCCCGTGGAACATTCTCCAATTTCATTTCCTACTATGAGATTTTTAATGAGAAAATTACCATTTTTTAAGAAACCTTTTATAACTCAAAGTAGGAAACGATAATGGAGAATGTTCCACGGGACTTTTTTTAAAGAAAATTTTTTAGGAATTAAGAGACCAATCTTGTGGTCCTCCGTCCAGTATTGTCGACGCTGAATCAAATTTACTAAAAAAATTATGAGAGCCAGTATGATAGTCAAAGGTGGGTCACGTGATTAGGTAACCCTGAATCTTAATGTCTATTCTAGGACCTAATTGTTATAACATTGAATAAATAATAATTAGGTTGAACACTAGGTTGTTCTAGAAAAATGCGGTAAATGTCGTGTAAATCTCTAGCGACTGCGCGACACGGACAATCCATCCGACAGATCGTACGCTCCGGAAATTACCCTAGTCTTTTATTATATCGATAAACAGGCCCCAACTTGTGTTAAGGGTTACCCAATTTTGAAAAGGCATTCAGCCCCAAACAATTGTGAAAATAGAAAGGACATAAAGTAGCTTTTAAAAGTTTCACTTTTTCTCAACTCACATGTTTATATTCGATGAAAGTTGCATAAAATTGTATGATGAAGTATGGATGGATTGTGGATACTTATTTTACACATTGGGATTTTGTGATTAATAACATCATGACCTTATAACATTGTGCACTTTTCTTCTAAATACTAAACGATATTGATGAACATCCCCTCTGATGTTCTTTACTTTAGGTTAGGTACAGTAATAACAACAAAAAGCTTACACTGGATAATTTGTGTGTGTGGTAGGGTAGTATACATTCTAGATCTAGACTGTCTGAGTGACGCACTGAGCGCAAAAATTACGAGATTCGAATTTTCCAGTAAGATCTGTAATATTCCTCAGACTGATTTCAGTGATTTTTCTTCCGTCTGGCTGCAAATTGCAAATTTTTGCTGAGTAATTGTGATTTGTGACTTTGCTACTGCAAGTGACGGTGCTCAGTTGCAGTTTGTGACAGTCTATTGGTACTTGGTACCACTGTCATTCCTTATTTTTTAATATTGTCATTGATTACAAAGTAAAGATCAAGTTCGCGAATTCTCATAATGTTTACAACCGGAAAAGAAGAGAATCTATTTCTGTTATATAATGGCTGTTATGGCGTGTGATCGGGGGCTAGCCTATCATAATAATGTTATATGTTTACCAACTATCAAAATTGATCCGTCACATTGATGTGATTCAGACAAATTTTTGCAGACCTTGACATTTTTTAAGCCCTGTCGTACAGTACAGTCACATACAGTTTATACACCCTTCCGCGTACCGCGGCAATCATATCAAATAGAAAAATCATACACGTATTTATTTGGTTAGTGAGCTTATAGTTTCACACATTTTTTGTTCCTGATTCCTGACTGATATTTTATCATATGAATTTTTTTTATCATATGAAAAATTATTTATCCTATGTGATGTCTCCAACTATGAATACCTATTACATAAATAACTAAACTGATGAATATTCCAACTTACGTAGGTGTACTTACTTTATTATGCATTATAGATCCGACCAATTTCAAGAAATGGTATTTGAATTCACTAGTGAGATATTATGTCACCACAACTATAAAAGCCCACTTCAGTTAATTTCAAAACCTGTGAATCTTCAATTTCGCTTTGAATACTTGGAAGGAGAGCTTGATTCCTGAAAGGTAAATAAATATCGAGTAACTTTATTATGCTCACTATCACAAAGTACAATCACAAATTCTCGGTTCGTGTTCAGTCAGATATAAATATTGCTAAAAACTAAAAAGTTAGTTTTCACATTCTACCACATTTAAATACACTTAGATCTAGCTTATTCAGTTATGAAAAGTACAGAACAAAACACTGATTTTTGTAAAACAAACTATCTTAATTTCTTCAGTCTGACCCTGACCTCCGACATGTCATTAACCGCTACAATATCATGTACCTGCTCTATGACAATTACCCGCTTGTTTTCTAAAAGAGAAAGTTTTCATTAGGAATTACTTTGGAATCGGAAAGCCGAGAAGAGTTGATTCAAGGTTTTATCAGGTAATGATGTAATTTACTTTCTTCCGTGAATTTTCTCTTTCCCCATAGAATACCATGTAAAACTTTCACCGATGCTTTCCCTCACATATAATCCTGTTAATTTTAAAGTGCTAACAGTTTGTGATCGATATTTTTAATGTGAAGTAAATAATACCCGACACATGCACATGTTTCAAAGTTTTTGCTTCATAATACAATAGTTAAGAAGTTGAATTGCAAATTGTATGTTTCCGAAAAATAACACAAGGTGTAACAATAATCGTTGTTGCTGTAATATTAATAGAAATGGATTTGAGAATATGTATTTAATTAAAGTCAAACCATTTGGAAATTGCGGTTGCAGGCTTGCAGGTACACATCGTTTATCTATCAAATTATCATTTATAGGCAAAGTGGTTTTAACAGCCCTAATGGGAACAAGTAAAGCATCCGTGGCGACCTGGCGAGTGGCGACTATTACCCATGGTATTACATTACATGGAGTCTTCTAGCATCTAGTCTAGAAGAGTTATTGATTTATTATACTATTGATTAAAAGGAATAAGCGTTAGTGCAGTTTTAGATTTAGTTATCACGTGTATCCTACGGTACGAAACAATATAATATAATTGCTTACCTTTGCCTTGTCCCTATTACCAATCTAGGAATAGCTGTACCAAATCAATGGAAGTTTTTCTGAGTAATTTTTTTAAGACAAACTACCAAAAATGAACTCTGCACTGCTCTGCAGTTGACCGTCATCATGCAATGTGCAATAGTAAAAAATGTTGAAAGTTGCAATTTTGGAGTAGAAAGTTTTAGAAGAGAAAGTATTTGCTTTCTCTATAGTTATATGGGTTGCCTTGCCAGTGTTCACCATGGACTTTAGAGACATAAACTATAATAACTACCAATAAGACCTCTCTTTCTACGTGGGTTCCTAAAGATCTAAGGTAAGTAAAGTTAGAATGAAAATATTGTGTTCTAAATTGGAGTGGAGTGGTTGACAATAGTTGTAGGGAAGTAGAGATTGAACGAAAAATGACTACATGAATATTTTTTATTTAATTTGCAGACCTGATTTAAAAAGGAAATGAGATTTAATATTCTTCAGTGTAATTTAATAAGGATTATGTACATAAAAATATATATAATATTTACACTTAATGACCATGTACATACTTATTTAAATTTACTTGTTTGTTTTTGCAGGTACCAGTTCAAAAATTGTTAATATCAAACAACTTATTAATGGATAATGACGAAATGGACGTTGGTAGTAGTCAACCTAATGCATCAGCCGTACTTGACGTTTGTACGAAAAACCAGCTTCCACTTCCAGATACGAACGCTTTAGCGTGGGGAAACACTTTAAACGGGGAACTTGGATTGGGCCCTTTGGAAGATGAACAAATATCATCTCCTACTCAGATCCAATTCTTATCCAAAATTAGATCAAGTTTGTGCTTATCCTTTAATGTACTTTACTTTGGTCCTTAGTGTAAAATGAATTCACAAGTAATTTGGATTACATTTAGTTGCCTGTGGAGAATCACATACGCTGTTTGTATTGGATGATGGAACACTTTGGAGCACCGGTTCAAATGACCACGGCCAGCTAGGACACGAAAAAAACAACACAGCTCCACAAAAGGTGGAAGGACTTGAAGCTCGTTCCATAGTTTCTGCTAGTGCTGGATTTGCTCATAATTTGGTGATTGATTCGTGGGGTACTCTATTTTCATGGGGGTCTGATTCTCATGGACAAACCGGTTTACAAATTGAAAGCCAAGAGAAACTCGTGAATCATCCCAAAGTAGTCAGATCTCTCGCAACCAAGGTTGTTTCAAATACGCATATAAAACGGAAATTCGTTGTTGAAATATTGTTTGGCTAGTGTAAATAACGATAAAAATGTTATTGTTACAGACCGTAGTTCAAGTGTCTGCCGGCCACTTTCATTCGGTAGTATTGACGAACTCGGGTGAAATCTTCACATGTGGGTCGAATTCTCATGGACAGCTCGGCCTTGGTTATGCAAATGGGCCAAACCAAAAGAAGTTTTGCCAAGTAGAGTATTTGCTCGGCTTCCCAACGGCCCTTGTATCTGCAGGTAAACAATTGAGATCAAAATATATTCATTTTCGTTCAATAGAACCGAAATGTGTCCTTATCTTTTATGTATTCTAATGAGCCAAAATAGCTAAAATATGATTTATTTTATAACTTTTAATTTATAACAGGCGGATTTCATTCCTTTGCGCTAAGCGTTTCTGGCTCAGTCTACGGTTGGGGTAAAAATAATTATGGACAGCTAGGCATTGGTGACAATGACGATAAATGCCAACCTACACAGCTAAATACTCTCAGGTCATTGCGCATTCGATATATAACTGCTGGATCGGAACATACTGCATTTTTGACCCAGGTTAGTTGGTTCAACATTAATTCGTATTAAATAAATATATCAGATTAAAGTCATTTTTAAATGTAGGATGGAGGTGTTTTCACTTGTGGAAGTAGTATGTACGGTCAACTTGGTCACAGTTCCTTCTCCAATGAAGTTCTTCCAAGAAAAATTTTAGAATTTGGATCTATTGTTTCGCAAGTTGCATGCGGTCGTTGCCATACCTTGTGCTTGACTGGCGACAGATTATATTCGTTTGGACTCGGATCAAGCGGTCAGTTAGGGTACCCAGGGGGAAATAAGAACGCTCCCTTTCATGTTAGTGTACAATTTATAAGCCATAAAATTTTGACAATTTGTAAATATTACGTATTACATGCAGTAAATTGTAATATGTACGTGTCAATAATATTTCTCTTAGGTAAATGCCACATCGTCTGTGCATTCCATTTATGCGGGAGGGGATCAATCATTTGTCCTTGTTCAAAGCAAAAATGGAGTGTCTAACTCCAATCTACACAATTGTGATTACCGTATTTATGACCCTCAGAGACAAATACTTATAATTACTCAAGATTGTGTAAATCAGATGTGTTCCGCAGTAGAACCAGTAGATCAAGACATTATGACGTATGTTGAAGTATTATTTGCTTCACCTTCGTGTTGGAATGCTTCCTTTTTAATTGCCAATGGGGAACCGTGTACCTGGAAAAATATTGGGGTTGATCTAAATCTGGTAAGCCAGTGTCCTTGTTTGAATTTTTTGTACTGAACAGTTCTCGGCAGAAGTATTTTATAAATAACCTATTTTTTAGGCCGAAGCGGTGCTTTCTAGACTAAGCACAGTAAAAGCACAAGGCTTAAGAGAGCTGATTGATCAACTTTGTTACAATGAGCTTTTACCAAAATTGCCTCATCAGTTACAGCATGTAGAAATTCTACGTGTGTACGTTTTGTTGCCACTTTTACCTACATTTTATTCTGGTACTCCAATCTTCGTATGCAATTGCAATCTATTTTAATGTTTCGTCTGACCATATGCCATTTATTGGCATTAGTTAAGTAATTATCGCTATCGCAAAGTCTAATTATAATTTTGGATTGTTTCCGACAGGTGTAAATCCATTGTTACCCATATATTTTGCCGAAAGACTACAGTCTATGTCGCAAAAGATGGTTGCAGTGGTTATTCATTGGTTGTATAATGCGCCTATAGATCAAATTGTGAGACTTATCTCGGTCTATAAGAAAACTATCATTTCCGTCCTAGAATCTTCCAGGAGTCTTGCACAGGTAAGTTGTTCATGACAAATTTAAAATAATTGATTTAACCTGACATTAAGTTGACAATAATTTTCTTACTTGTAGAAGGATCAAACCTGTCGCAATTGCTTAAGTTTTCTAGCTCTACTAAATAACTTAAATAAAGTTTTCATGAGGTTGTCCTACCATACTTTCACAATTCCTCAACTAGCGTCCAAAGTAAGTAGTTAATTTTAGCAACTTTATTGCAAATGCACATAGTACATTATCTCACATGGTTGCTATTTTTAGATTGAAATTCGAATGGATTATTATAAGTGGCTGTCACAGAAAAATCAAAAATCCTCATTTGCATTTTGTGATTTTCCATTTGTGTTTGATGCTCAGGCGAAAACTGTCCTTTTACAGGTACTTTAATTGTAAATAATATTGTTTTAGTTTTAGTCTATACATTAATATTATTAGGGATGAATTTTGATTTTTTTTTGTTATCAAAACAGACAGATCAAGCATTACAGATGCAGAGTGCAATGAATCAAGCAGCTTCGCAGTTGAGAAGTTACTTTTTGTTTCCTACTGTTGATCCTCACGATATACAATATCTGATTCTAAATGTGAACAGAAACAATTTAGTTCAGGATGTTATTAATCAACTTCATTGTCTGAATACTCATGACTTAAAGAAACCTGTTAAGGTATTGTCCAAAGAACCTTGATATTATGTTTCACCGACTGTCATTTTAAAAACACAAAATGGTTTTGGGTTGGTGAAAGTTGGTGAAAGCTTAACATTGAATTGGAGTAATCAAAGAGAAAGGCAACGTATAACACAACAGCAAAGCTTATAATATTATTGGAATGTTATTGGTAATTAGATAAAATTTTTCGGAGAAGAGGCAGAAGATGCTGGCGGGGTTAAGAAAGAATTTTTCCTTCTCCTCATCAAAGAAATACTGGACCCCAAGTATGGCATGTTTGTAAATTATGAAGAATCAAGACTGATATGGTTTAACGAATGCTCTTTCGAAGAAGAAGTGATGTACTTTCTTATTGGTCTATTGTGCGGATTAGCTATTTACAATTTCACAATAATTAATCTTCCTTTCCCACTCGCCCTATACAAAAAGTTGCTAGAGGAAAAGGTGGACTTAAACGATTTAAAAGAGTTAAACCCATCAGTTGCTCGATCTCTAGAACAAATTTTGGAATATACGTAAGAAATATTTAATTATTTTCAAATCAAAAATGTCACTATCACAATTCGGTTTACAAAAATTACGACAAATATACTGTTTGATGTTTAAATTTTAAATACGTGTCTTCTTTACAGAGGTTCAGATTTAGAAACTACGTTTTGTCTAAATTTTGAAATAAGTCGCGAGTCTTTTGGAGAAATTCGTGTGGTACCTTTAAAGGCTGGAGGATCTGAAATACCAGTGACCCAAGAAAATAAAAATGAATTTGTTGACCTGTACTGGAATTATGTAATGAATCACTCTGTTCAGAAGCAATTCGAAGCTTTTAAGCAGGGTTTTCAACGAGTCTGTGGAAGTACCATTTTACAATTGTTCCATCCACAAGAACTCCAAGCAATGGTATGAATCTGTTCAGTAACTGTTTGTAAAAACTGTTATGAATCTTATTGTTAGCAATTTCTTTGATTGACAGGTAACTGGCAATGAAGACTATGACTGGGGCGAGCTAGAAAGGAATTGTATCTATAAAAGGGGGTATCATTCTAGTGATCCTGTAATTAAGCGATTTTGGGAAGTTTTTCATTCTTTAAAATTAGAAGAGAAAAAACAATTTCTCCTATTTTTGACCGGAAGTGATAGAATCCCAATCTTGGGAATGAAAGCCTTAAAGGTAAATAGAAATAATTCAAAATTCTCATTTGACAGTGTTTGATTTTTAATTTGTGTATTGGACTTCACAGCTGTGCATACAACCTACAGGGGACGAAAGATATTTACCCGTTGCTCACACATGTTTCAATCTTCTTGACTTGCCTCGTTATCAAACAAAAGAGCGTATGAAGTACAAACTCCTTCAAGCCATTCAGCAGAACCAAGGTTTCTCACTAGTCTAACTAAAAATGTAAGTTATCTGTCACAGTTTATTTGGCTAATGGAAGCAAAGCATTTATGGTCACACCGGTGTCTTTTCAATATTGTTGCTCCGTGGTCAAAGCACTGTATTGGAAGTACATCGGTCGCCGATTCCAATCCTTGGTCCATCCTCTACAATATTGTACCTTGCGAAACTTAAAATATCTTTGCCTCTATCAAAATTTTACTATTATTGTAAATTGCCGTAATATAGTAGAGCATTTGCTAAATTGTAATAATAATTATCTATGCTGTTAAACCATACACCCCTCTCTACAAACTACAAACGTAATGGACTAATAATTAAAATGACTAACTTTATAATTATTATTTACTATTTGTGTGAAATGTACTGTCTAAATGTATGTATAAAATTATTAAAGAAAATTATTATTAATACGATTCTACAAGAACATTGTTCAAAAATGAATCAGTGATTTTTCAGCTTTATGGCTCTTCCAGTCAATTAGGTTCACAATTATAAAGGCGATGTAAAATATAGAGTAGGTCTAAAAGTTACATAGTAATTTTCACTAATCGAATCTTTCAAACAGTTGGCAAGCATTAATTAACATTATGTGAATCTAATAAGTAAAATATTAGTATTAATAACCCTAGCTTCAATATGGAAGAAAAGGATTGTGGCTGTAAGGAAGTATGAAGTATCAAATATCGATAATTGTTAATATTATTCATAAATTGTGAAACTTACTTTGTTATGAATTTACAGACGAATAAATTTTAACTCGGTCGGTCGGTACTATTTCTTATTGTACCGCAATTAATTCGTAGAAAAGCGATCAATTGGTTATTGTTCTGTTTTATTAATATAAAACGTGTCATACTGCCATCCCCATCACACAATAGGTTTGATTAAAAATTCTCAAAGAGTCACATTCAAATTATATCCTAAATATATCAGAATTGCAACCAAATATTTTCGTATTCCTATATGAAGCTTTACATGATTAATGATGGATTCGAAAACTTCCAGCTTTATTACACTTGGATCATAAGTTAATACCTAAGTAAATTGCTGCTTCATAGTTAATAGTGTTTTAAATCTAAATCGTAATTATTTTATGAACTATATAATTTGATTGACACTTATTTGCTCTATAGCTACTCCATTTTATATAAAATAGTACAATATTTCAATGATATACCACCAGTGGAAGTCAGAATTCTAACGTTTGTCCAGTTTCTGTTTTATAAGAGAAATAATATCCGAGTGCTCACAAGTAACGGCATAATCTAAAGCGGTTTGTCCATCTGTATCACAAATATTAAGGTCAGGGTTGTGCTGAAGAAAGATTTGACATGCTTCTAAGTGACCCCGGTCGACAATCCAATGGAGAGGAGTGAGTCCTTCCTCATCCTGACAATTTATATCCGTGTCACTTTCAAGCCAGGATTTAATTGCTGGAATATTGTTATCTTTTGCCCATTTGAATATCGTTTCGTCCTCATTCCCATCTTCTTCAAGGCGAAGTAAAGTAGATACCGCATTACCAAGAGATGCTTCACGAACAACCTCAGCGGTTTCACCGGCATCGTCCCCGGAGTCATTCTCCATTTCTAAATTGATATCATATAGTTCTTTTGCCTTGTCAATGTAACCCTGCATAGCGTCCTCTTTTGAAATAGTTGATTTTTGCTTCCAAGCTGACCATTTTGCTTTCCCTCGAAGATTGAAGAGACCTTTTGATTTACAAAAATTACCTTATATAACTGAAAAATTCAAAATTTTTACCTTAAAATTGGGGGAAACTATAATAGAGTGATTTCATTTAATACATAAGAATTTATATAACTTTCTATTATATCTTATTTAATACCAGGTTGAGGTTCGTTGCATGGGCCTATTGTCGCTACTTTGTAATACGCGTACAATTCCAATAATGACTTATCGTCGGGCTTTTTTCCAGTTCCTCCAGTGGCTTTAGCCTGAACACAATCTGCAGCTTTGTTGAACAATTTTTCAAGATCACACATTATTAATATTTTGGTGAAATGGGAAACATTCGCATAAATGATCGTATTTTATGATTCAAGGAGATTACAAGAGATAACGTATAATCTTTCAATGCGACGATGATTCGTAATGAGGTTTCTACATTAGTTTACATAATCCGAAACATCGTCAGAAAATATTGGGATTTTCACTAGCATCAAGAAGAAGAATAATAAATACTGGAAGTGTACTGGAAGTGGTGGATCACCCCGGCCACGGAAGAATTAAATTAAACCAGAACTTTCGCGCTATTGTGCAAACAGTGCTGGAGAAAGTCTAACGATAACATTTTTCCTGGCTCATCGGGAGAATCGGTGGAAAGACAACAAACAAGGAGACAGACTGTTTTTGTACAATTGAAAAGTAAGGGTTAAAGGGGTCTCACAGGCAGACAATTAAATTTTTACTATAGTTTTACCCTCTAATGTCCGAAGCCTAACCTTTGAGTTGTACGTATTTACGTATGACCATTTTAATTTACACAAGTGATCTGCCCTGTAGCTGTTCAAAAAATCAAATACTCAAATTACTCTAAAAATTATATCCCATGCATGCATTTAAAGTAATTAATTTCATTTTTAATCCAATAGAATTAAGTATAATACTGAAGTATTTTAGCATTTTAATATAATTTAGCGTTTGTTTGTTTTAGATAAAATACCACAAAAAGATTCCAGAAAATATAATCTTAGAAATACTCCAATGTCTCATGAAAACGCCCTGTTGGATGTTACTTCCACTCTGGAAACAGTTAAAATAGCTGAGAATAAAAATGCAGAGAAAACAAATGAAGAAATAGAAGAAATTTTGCAGAAACAAAATTCCAGAAAAGTGAGTTCATTTGAAGCTTCGAAATTAGAAAAGGAGGCAAAGAAAAATTGGGATGTGTTCTATAAACGGAATGAAACAAGATTTTTTAAGGATAGACATTGGACTTTGAGAGAATTCGAAGAAATCTTAAATTACAAGACTTTCACCCAAGATGAAAGCAAGAATGTCAACGTGCTTTCACCAGTACTATTAGAAGTTGGTTGTGGATGCGGAAATTTCATATTCCCTCTTGCCGAAGAAGTATCTGCCTTAGAAATTTTTGCTTGCGATTTCAGCCCCAGAGCAATTGACTTTGTCAAGTATGTAAACAAAATAAAATATACATTTAAAAAATAATTGTTTATTTTTGCAAATACTTAAAAATAGTTACATGAAACAAGCTTTCACCGGCACCAAACCGTGTTTCTGTTGAAAGTTTCTTATGATGTTTCATGAAAAAGGAAAGTTTTTGATTTTAAGTACAGGATTTTATTAATTTTTCGTTAACGGACGAAAAATAATTATTTAATTTATATATGCCTACAGGAATCATGAAAATTATACAAAGAGTAAAATCACTGCATTTGTATCCGATCTAACGGAGGATGAGTGCTTCAACGACCAAGAAAGACTACTTCAATTAAAAGCCGATTTTGTTTCCATTATTTTTGTAATGTCCGCTATTTCTCCCTCTAAGCAATTAAAAGTTATAGAAAATATATCTAAAGTTACTAAGCCCGGAGGTCTTGTCTTTTTCCGAGACTATGGTAGATATGATATGGCACAACTACGATTTCAAGGTGGAAAGAAAATTGATGAAAATTTTTATGCACGTCGTGACGGGACTAGGTAAGTATTTATAAATATTCTTACACGCATATGACGCAATATTAAGTATAATTTTTGGCTTTTATTTTAACCATCTTTACGCAGTTATGAAAGTAATAACTTTTTTTATGCCAGATCCTATTTTTATGAGCCAGAAGAAGTTGAATCACTGTTTAAATCAGAGGGACGTTTTAGAAAGCTGCAATGTGAATATGTAAATCGGCGAACTGTTAATGTTAAAGAAAATATCGATGTTGGAAGAATTTTTGTACAAGGAAAATTTATTAAAAGCTAACAAGATACACATTTTAATTAGTATAGTGTAAAAAATTGTACAAAATAAAAAATGCAGCTGCCAATTTTTATATTTTGTATCTAGAGAGTTTATGTCCAATAAATAAGTATTTGAAAACCCTGTATCAAATTAATAACATATTTTGTCTTTAAATTGTTGCTCA
>JABASH010004005.1:0-15047 GCA_019776445.1 Tomocerus maximus | reverse complement strand
ATAGTTGAGTAAATAAAATGATTTGATTTAAAATTATAATACTGGCATAATTTTTGGGTTTAAATAAAATAATTTAGCAAGGATCTTGTGTGATTTATTTGCTCCGCATTGTTTTTAATTAAAAAAGATAATGTTTCAAGCATAAATAAATTGTAAAAGTGACTTTGCAAGAGGTTTATACAATTGTCCTTTAAACACACACTAAATAATACTTTAGAATATCTAATAAAAAAGTGGGACATAAATATCAATCAACTCCACAAACACACCGGTATTCCTCTCTCAACATTAAAGCGATTAAGATTAAACAAAGAAAATAATCCTACGTTAGCATCCTTGGCACCCATTGCAAAATATTTTTCCGTATCACTCGATCAGTTAACTGGAAGAGAAGCCTTACCTAAAAAAAATAATAAACGAATCAATGGTTTGGCCATCCCTTTGATAGACTGGAAAGATATTCTCAATATCGCTAAAAACCGAAATCATGCCTTTTCGTCATTATTAATAAGAGAGATAACATTAAATGAGAATAATTTTGCTTTAATAGTTAAAGATAATAATACGAATAATTTTTTAGCGGGATCTTTGTTAGTAATTGATCCAAGTTTAACAGGGCGCAATCGCGATTTTATAATAGTGCATAAAAAGGGGGAAACCAAACCCCAGCTAATGCAAAAAATTATTCATGAAAATAAAATTTATCTTAAAGATTTGAGTTGTGAATCTGAAATTATTAAATTTTCAGATCTTTACAAAATTATAGGCGTAGTTATACAAATAAGAATGAATTATAAAAAAAGTAGATCTTATGTTAATTTCGAGGATGAAAAAAGCCACGGCACCAAAAAATATTAATCAATATATCCTTATTTTAGGGATGATAAACATTACGATAAGTTTAGCTGCTGATGTCGTAGCATATAAATTAGTATTTCTTGGTCCTGCATTGGTACCTGGCGCACCACTTATTTTTCCTTTAACGTATATTATTGGAGATATAGTGGCAGAAGTTTATGGTTATAATGCTGCTAAACAAATTATATGGATTACATTAGCGTGTGAATTATTTTTTTCGATTGCAATTAAATTGATTATTCATTTACCTTCTCCAAATTTTTGGCATGATCAACCTTCTTATAATCAAGTCGTCGATCCTATATTAAGATTTGTATTAGCTGGAATATTAGCCGTCATAAGTAGCAGTTTTATAAATATCTATATAATTTCAAAATGGAAAATATTAATGAAAGGTAGACACTTTTGGCTGCGCAGTTTAGGATCGTCGGCTATAGGTGGATTTATCTTGGTTCTAATCACTATATTGTTTGGATTTAGTGGTCATGTACATTTTTCACAATTGGGTTATATGATTTTATCGGTTTACTCTATCGAAATATTATATTCGTTGTTAGGTGTATGGCCGGCTTCACTAATCACTGGGCTCTTAAAAATGGAAGAACAATTAGATGTTTATGATACTGAAACCGACTTTAATCCCTTCAGATAAATTTTAATTTAATAAAAGGAAAACAACAATGTATTCTCCTGAAACTCTCATAGGGCATTTAGATTTGTATCTTAGTGAGTTAAATGCCATCATTCAAACTGAATCAGAAGAAACTTCTTTTGAGAGACACAAAAGAGAACATACTCTAATTGAAAACTATAGAGACTTACTTAAAGAATTAGATAAGGAATTTCAGATAACGGCAGAACATATTAAAAATGCACTCGGTTTGTTTTCACATCCAGAAGGTGGGTTTTATCGTGAATTTTTACGCACTAAGGATCAAACAGTTATTTTCTATCTTTTACCTAAAGACGCCATCTCCAGTTGGCATAGTTTAAAGGATACTAAAGAAGAGTTTAAATTAATATTAGGTGAGCCATTAATCATAGAAAAAATAGATGCCAGTGGAAATTGGAAATCTAGAGAAGAAGTAAAAAAGAATGAAAATGTATTTATTCAAAAAAGCGAAACGGGTGATAAATTTGGTGATTGGTTTGGAGCTTACACTAATGGGGAATATGGACTTGTAACTTGCAAATGCACGGGCCCTTTTGAATTTGATAAATTTAAATTAGTAGACAAAGAAAATTTAAAGAAATTTCATACCATAAATCCCGAGTATAAAAACATTATTGATAAACTTACCCCTGAAAATTTAAAAGAAAAAACTAATTTTCTACAGTCAATTTTTCAATTTTTTACTTGCTGCATAGGTGTAAAAAAAAGTGAAGATGAGATAAACGATCCTTTGATTAACTCATCACTAAATAATCCATAATTTTCGATTTAAATGCTTGGAGGATATTAAATTGGATTTTAAATACGTAGAAAACACTATTTCAACCATTAAAGCAAAATATAAATTGCTCCAGAAAGCTAACGCCCATTCTTTCGCATTACGTATTATTGATGAGCAGATTAGTGCCAATGGAGAAACGATATTTACCTTGCAGTTAGTGGGAAAGAATCTTGTTTCTAAATTATATGCTAAGGATATTTCTAATGATAAAGAATTATTAAAATCTTTATCTCCCATAGATTTATTAAAAATTTTAAATATTTCGAATAAAAGATTTTTTAAAAAAAAGGAGAATATAATTCTTTTTCCATGCCAAGCTTATTACAAGCTTATAGCTAAAAATTATAATCATATCCTTCAGCAAACTATTTTCACCTTAGAAATTACTCGAGTTAATAAGTGCACACATAAAAAATTAACGGCTTTAGAAATTGCAAACAACCCTTTAATTTTAGAAAAACTTACGCCACAAGAAATTTATGATTTGGGCTATACCGTAGGTTCTGAAACTATACTGAGAGAAATACTCTATTTATCTAGCCTTTAAAATGCTTTAAAAGATATAGTTATCCTTAAAACATACCCAACCCAAAAAATGCTTGTTTTTCAAGTAAATTTACTTGAAATTAAAAATTTTGCCCTCATGTTGTCCGTATTGGCTTATTTACTATCATAAGAGGTATTGGATTTATGACGACCCTAGTTGAAAAACAGACATTAGGCTTTAAAACGGAAAGTGCACAGCTATTAGACCTAATGATTGATAAAATTTATAAAAACAAAGAAATTTTTTTACGGGAACTAATCTCTAATGCTCACGATGCCATAGAAAAATTACGTTTTAAAGCCTTATCAAATCCGCAAATTTATGAAGAAGACGCTGAACCTAAAATTACTTTATTCGTTGATAAAGACAAGCAGACAGTGACATTAACTGATAATGGGATAGGTATGACTTTTGATGAAGTTATTGCAAATCTTGGCACCATCGCAAAATCAGGCACCAAAGAATTCTTAGATTCTTTAACCGGGGATGCAAGTAACGATACTCAGCTTATTGGCCAATTTGGAGTTGGATTTTATGCAGCATTTATGGTCGCCGACAAAGTAACGGTTAAGACCCGTGCAGCAGGTGAATCTTCAGAAAAAGGTGTTTGCTGGGAATATAACCGCGGCTCTGAATCTAAGGGCGGATACTCTATTGAAAGCATATCCAAACCTGAACGAGGCACTGAGATCATATTACATTTAAAGAAAGATGAAACCGAATTTTTAGAAGATTGGCGCTTAAGAAGTATTATTACTAAATATTCTGATCATATTACTCTGCCTATTAGTATGAAAAAGAACATAACCCCGAACGAAATTCCTTCTGATACGCCAGAAACCCAAAGCGTTGAAAAAGAAGAAACTGCAGCTACTTGGGAGACGGTTAATAATGCTACTGCAATATGGACGCTTTCTAAAGACCAGATTAGTGATGAAGAATATAAGAAATTTTATAATCATCTCACTCATGACCAAAATGATCCCTTTACTTGGATTCACAACAAAATAGAGGGTAAACAAGAATATACCACTTTACTTTATATACCTTTACAAGCCGGTCCATTTGATTTTTGGAATCATGAAAAGCCCCGAGGCTTAAAACTATATGTTAAACGCGTCTTTATTATGGATGACGCTGAACAATTTCTGCCTCGTTATCTACGATTCGTAAAAGGGATTATAGACAGCAATGATCTTCCATTGAATATTTCTCGAGAAGTCTTACAAAATAATAAGCAGATTGATAACATACGTTCAGCTGTAACTAAGCGAATTCTTGAAAGCTTAATCTATCTTTGTAAAGAGCAAACTGAAAAATATTTACAATTTTGGAAGGAATTTGGCAATATTTTAAAAGAAGGTTTAGCAGAAGATTTTATAAATCGAGATTCATTAACTAAACTTTTAAGATTTAGCTCAACTTATTTAAATAATAACGCGCAAACTGTAAGTCTAGAGGATTATGTATTACGGATGAAGCCTCAGCAAGACAAAATTTACTATATTGCCGCAGAAAATTTTGCAGCGGCAAGCAATAGTCCTAATTTAGAAATTTTCCGCGATAAGGGCATAGAAGTATTACTTTTGCATGATCGTATCGATGAATGGCTGGTTGCGCATTTAACTGATTTTAACGGAAAAAATTTACAATCTGTTGCTAAAGATTCAGATATCTCAACGATATCTGAAGAAAAAAATAAAGAGTTGCTAAAACAAAACGAAGATGAATTTGGACCTTTATTAAAACAGATTCAAGAAATACTGAAAGATAAAGTAAAAGAAGTTCGTATTTCAGTGCGCTTAACCAGTTCTCCTGCCTGTGTTGTAACTGAACAAAATGCATTGAGCAGTCAAATGCAACGTATTCTACAAGCCACGGGTCAAACTGTTCCTATTAGTAAACCAATATTAGAATTAAATACTCAACATAGATTAATTCAAGATTTAAAAGACGAACAAGATGACTCTCGATTGGCAGAATGGTCACATTTATTTTTAGAACAATCGCTACTAGCTGAAGGTGGACAACTTGAAGACCCTGCTGGATTTGTAAAAAGATTAACTAATTTATTGTTAAATAAATAGTAAAGTTAACTTGAACATATTAAAAGTCTCTCTTTTATGAGAGACTTTTATAATACAACTACTGAAGTAATCCAACCATAGACACTGTATTCAAAATTATCGTAGAATGTATGTGTTTGTTCGCATATAAAAATAACAACATTTAGGTTTTTTATGGCTTCTATTGTTTTGTCTAAGCATTTTTTCTTTATTACTGGGTTATCACTTATTCTCGTCGCCTATATTTTTCAACAAGCTAATTGGATGAAAACAAAAGGCGTTCTTTATAATTTCATTAATATGCTTGGGGCTGGATTACTTGTTTATGTTACCTTTCAGCCTATGCAGATAGATTTTTTCATTTTTACAGCGCTATGGACTTTCATAAGTATAATAAGATTTTATAAGAGTTTTAAGTAAAATTTTTACCAATTAAACAAAGTTCCATCTAGCTTTCGGTTAATGGGAAGATAAGCACGTTCATAAGGATATTTTTCTGCCAGCTTCTCATTAAAATCTATGCCTAAACCTGGTTTGTCACTAGGATATAAATAACCTTTATCAAAACTATAATGATGTGGAAATACGTCGTTAGTCTTTTCGGTATGATGCATATATTCCTGTATACCAAAATTATTAATGGAAATATCGAAATGTAAAGCTGCCGCCATAGTGATAGGAGACACATCTGTTGGACCATGACATCCTGTTTTCACATGATAAACTTCTGCCATTGCTGCAATTTTTTTCAAATGTGAAATTCCACCTCCATGCACCACAGACATACGAATATAATCAATCAGCTGCTCAGTAAATAAAATATGCGTATCCCATATCGTGTTAAAAACCTCTCCTACCGCAAGGGGAGTTGTTGTATGTTGGCGTATAATCCGAAAACCTTCTTGTAACTCTGCCGGCACAGTATCTTCTAACCAAAACAAATGATAAGGCTCTAATTCTTTGCCTAAACGAGCCGCTTCTATAGGCGTTAAACGATGATGAGCATCATGAAGAAAATGAGGATCGTCGCCATAGGTTTTACGTAATTCCTTAAATAATTTAGGAACGTAATTAAGATATTTTTCGGTAGACCACACACATTCTTGAGGTAAACCTTTAGTGGCAGGTTCATAATACATCTTATCTTTAGAAACACCATAACTATTCGGTACGCCAGGCACACCTGTCTGGGCACGTACCGCCAAATAACCCATATCGATATATTTTCCAACTTGTGTGATGGTATCAGCAATATCTATCCCATTTGCGTGACCATACACCATCACCCCTTGGCGACTTTTCCCACCTAATAAATTATAAACAGGTGTATTTAATACTTTTCCTTTGATATCCCATAAAGCCATATCGATTGCTGCAATCGCAGCCATGGTGACAGGTCCGCGACGCCAATAGGAACCACGATAAAAAAACTGCCAAATATCTTCGATTTGTGCAGGATCTCTGCCATTCAAACAAGGAATAAGATGATCTTCTAAATAAGCTTTAACTGCTAATTCTCGTCCATTTAAAGTCGCATCACCAAGACCATACACACCCTCATCGGTAATTATTTTTAGTGTGACAAAATTACGATCGGGGCAAGTAACAAATACCTTAGCATCTTGAATTTTCATAAATAACCTCGAAAAACCTGACTTTATATTTTTTTATGTAAATCTCAGTAATTCAAATTTTGAAATTATTGAATAACCAAATCATTTAAGCGGTTACGTCCAATGATTGGGTATTGTTCAACTTCATACACAGCACCACTAACTGGCGCTGACTGATCCGCAAGCCAAAATACGACATGTGATGCTACATTATCAGGTGATAATAAACGGCCACTAGGCGCATATTTTTTAGGAATTCTTTCCTGCCAATTTTCTGGTAAACCCTCAGACATTTTTAAACAAATTTCATTGTCAGTCGGTGTCCATCCCACATTGAGTTGATTAACTCGAATGAGTTCTGAGCCTAAACTATCGGCTAAGTTACGTGTCATCGTCATGAGAGCGCCTTTTGAAGCAGAATAAATCAAAAGATCAGGCTGACCTGTATAAGCATTCATAGAACCTATATTTACAATTGTTCCGCCGGATTTTTGTTTGCGAAAAACTTCCACAGCGGCTTTACATAACAGTAAGGGGGCATAGAAATTAACTCGCATAATCTTTTCACAAAGTTCCAAATTAGCAGAATCAATATTATTTCGTGGATAAATACCGGCATTATTGACTAAGCCATCTAAACGACCAAATTTTTTTACTGTTTCTGATATTAAATATACATAGGATTTTTCATCCATTAAATCAGCGAGTAAATGACTGCTTGCCTCACCTAACTCCTGAACTAATTTTTTAGCGCAATCTTCATTACGACCATGGATCATGACTTTAGCACCTTCAGCAACACAACGCCGCGCGGTTGCAGCACCAATACCATTAGTGGATCCGGTAATCAGAATGATTTTATCTTTTAACATCATTTGAACTCTCTGCGAATATTTTATTTTGTAAGGAAAAAAACTAAAGGTCTTTTTAGTATTGCAAATACACTAGAGACGCGGAGCATCGCACCCAGTTCACGGCTTGGCCGACCCAAACGTAAATTATTTTCAATTTGTTCTAAAGAACAGTTTTTTGTTTCTGGAACAATAAAGTAAACAAAAATCCAACCTAGCACACATAGAAACGCATATAACCAAAACGTATGACTAGTACCTATAAATTCGATTAAAGTCAAAAATGTTATTGACACCAGCATATTAAAACCCCAACTTGCTGAAATAGCTAAGCTGGCGCCTACGCCTCGAATATTCAAGGGGAAAATTTCTGAAATAATTAACCACATAATAGGGCCTAAACTCATTGCAAAACTGGCAATATAAATAACCATGCTTGCTACTGCTACCCAACGTAATGACGACAATGCAGGAAAGTAAAAGGCTGTTCCCAAAATGAGTAAACTAATAAACATACCTAAAAGACCATAAAGTAATAAAGGACGGCGGCCCCAACGATCAATGAGAGGTAAAGCAATAACAGTAAATAATACATTGATTATCCCGATGCCTATTGTTGCTAAAATGGCATTGCTAGCATATTTAAAACCGGCCATTTGTAAAATAGTTGGTGCGTAATAAATAATGGCATTGATTCCAGTTACTTGTTGGAAAAAACTTAAACCTAAACTAATAAAAAGAATAGGGCGCAGCCATTTCGCTAATAATAGCCGATGCGTTCCTTTTTCAATTTCTACAGTTTGATGAATTTCGTCAAATTCATTATTGATGTTTTCTCCATAGCGTAAACGCTGTAAAACTGCACGGGCCTTTTGATCCCAGCCTTTTAAAATCATCCATCGAGGACTTTCTGGCAAATAAATGGTCCCCAATAATAAAATAATAGCCGGAACAACACCTAATCCTAGCATCCAAGGCCATTGTCCAGTGACAGAAAAATAATAATTAATTAAATAAGAAAGAACGATACCTATTGTAATTGCTAGTTGATTCAAAGAAACCAACATACCCCGAATACGCTTGGGAGCAATCTCTGCAAGATAGAGGGGTGCGGTAAAAGAACCAATACCTATAGCTACTCCTAGTATGATTCGACCTATAATTAAGAAGATCAAATTAGGTGAAAATGCTGTGAGTAAAGACCCGACAATAAAAGTGAGCGCAGTAAAAACCAACACTTTACGCCGCCCGAATAAATCACTAACTCTTCCGCTTACACCCGAACCTATTAAAGCGCCTAATAAAACAGCGCTGACAACCATTTCAATTTGAAAATTAGTTAAGGCAAAGTCTTTTTTAATAAATAAAATTGCGCCGGAAATAATCCCTGTATCGTAACCAAACAGCAATCCTGCTAAAGCCGCAAATCCAGAAATGGTATAAACCAACCAATTTGGGTTTGATACTTTTATCATAAAAAATAATCTCTTTTATGGCATTTATTAATCAATACTTTACCCCTATAACAACTAAAAGCAAGTCTAACGCTTAAAAATAGCTGTTTAATTAGTCAATTGTCCGTATTTTTATTACAGATATCTCGAGCGTTTGGACACCATTCTTTAGCCTAAATAACTAGGCTCAGGTAATCCTTTAATATTTGTTTCTATAGTAAAAAGCATTCCTGATTGAGGAGCATCAGCTAGCTCAGCTGCGGTTAAACCTATAGAAGCAGATGTAACATATAAAGTTGTTAAATCTGATCCACCAAAACAGCAACTTGTTGGTCTGGGTATTGGCATGGGAATAATACTATCAATCTCGCCGGTAGGAGTATAGCGTGTAATTTGCCAACCATCCCAATGACAACTCCAAACATAACCTTGACTATCAACGGTGAGCCCATCAGGAAACCCTTCTTCTTTGGAAACTTGTGCAAATACACGCATTTCCCCCAAACTTCCATTTTTAGGATCAAATTCATATTGATAAATTTGTCGGGCAGGCGAATCACAGATATACATTAGACTATTATCTAAATTCCAAGCAATCCCATTACTCACTGTAAACCCATTTAGCACCTCCGTTACATTCTCGCGATTCAAACAATACAAAGCACCAATCGGTTGTTGTTCGGCGATATCTTTAGTGCCGGCCCAAAATCTTCCCTGCCTATCACATTTACCATCGTTAAACATGACATTTTGTATCCCTTGTAATGGCAAAGCGATATTCTGTGTCGTACCAGTCATTGTATCAATAGTCACAAAACGATCGCTTAAAGCGGCTATTAAACCTCCTTTTGAGCGCCATGCGATTGAACCAATTTCACTAGGCATAGCAAATTTATCTAAACTTTTAGCTTGATTTAAGCGGTACAAGGTCGCGGCTACGATATCTACCCAATACAGACATTTTTCTAGGGGATGCCAAAGTGGTCCTTCACCTAATACCATAATCTGTTGACTTGCTACATTAACCTTCATAAATTCTTACCAAGTTAATCGATAGATAGTTTCGTGTTGATATTTATCGCCTGGTAATAAAAAAGGCGAAGGAAACTGCGGGTATTTAATAGCACCAGGAAGATTTTGTGTTTCCATACAAAAAGCTCCATAACGTTGCGTGTGCAAACTTGAACTAATCGAATAATCTTTCAAGCTATTGCTGGTATAGAATTGTAAACCCGGCTGTGTGGTCAACACTTCAAGTATACGCCCACTCATGGGTTCTTTAATTTTTGCAACATATTGGAGCTGATGATTCGTTAAAGGAGGTAATACATAGCAAAGATCATAACCCCCAATAGCAATATCTTTAATTCGCTCGCCAATTGCATGCGCGTCACGAAAATCGAATGGAGTTCCTTCAACTTTTGCTATCTTCCCAGTGGGCAATAGATCTTTATCCGTGACAACATAACGATCAGAAAAGATTTGCAATATATGATCCAATACGATCCCATTTCCTGCCCCAGCTAAATTCCAATATGCATGGTTAGTCAAATCAACAGGTGTAGCTTGATCGGTTTCGGCTTGAAAGCTAACCTTTAATTCGTTATTTAGCCTTAAAGTATAAGTCACTTTAATATCGAGATTTCCAGGATATCCTTGATCGCCATTCGGGCTTAGATAAAAAAAACTAATGCTTGCTTGATCTTCTTGACTTGCAATTTCCGCTTTCCAAACCTTTTTATCCAACCCTTCTCCTCCTCCGTGTAAATGATGGGCAAAATTTTTATTTTTACTTAAAAAATAATCTTTTTTTTGATAGTTAAAATGTGCATCCGCAATGCGATTGGCGACACGACCTATTGTCGCTCCAAAATAAAATTCATGGTTTAAATAATCTTCGAGATGATCAAATCCTAAAGTTAATTCCTGCATGTTAGCTTTTGAGCCAGGAATTTGTACTGAAGTTAATGTGGCACCATAATTTATAACACTGATAGACATCCCAGTCGGGTTACGCAATGTATATCGTGTTACCAGTTGACCATCAGGTAACTCACCAAACGTATCCGACTGGCAAATAATTTCTGGCATATTATCTTCTTATCCTCAAAATAAATTCGGCATTCTTGTTCGGGGAATAATAGCACCTGGATGAGTTATAACTTTTGCAGCAAGTTCATGGCCATATACACATGATTTAAATGGATCAAAACCTAATAGTCGCGCTGCTAGATAAGCACTATTAAAAGAATCCCCAGCCGCAGTAGTATCAATAACTTTATCAACTAAGCGAGTTGTCGGAACTCGTTGTTGATGATTAACCGTAGCAACTAAAGCTGGCTCGGCGCCACATTTAACGACTATTTCGGACACTCCATTTTCGAGTAAGCGTTGCACACAAGTCTCTGGCGTAACATCACCAAATACTAATTGTTCATCCGTAAAAGTAGGTAAAGCAATATCAACATACTTTAAAAATGCTTGTATCACCTTTTTTGCAGAATCTGAACTCGCCCATAGTGTAGGTCGATAATTAGTATCAAAAATAACTTGTGCTCCTGCTTGTTTAGCTTTTTGTAAAATATTCGCCAAATATTCTCGACTCGCTACATCAAGTATCGCTAAAGTAATTCCTGAAAAATATAAATAATCCATTCCTGCTAATTGCTGAGATAAATCGATTAGATTATCCCCTTTAAATAATTCTCGCGCTGCCGAGTCAGACCGATAAAAATAGAAGGTTCTTTCTCCTTTATTATCGGTACGAATTAAGTAAAGACCAGGTAATTTATTCTTTATACGACGAATTAAATCAGTTTTGAGCTCTTCAATTTGCCAGTCCAATAACATCTGGTCACTATAGACATCCAATCCTAAAGCGGTTACATAATGGATATCCAAAGTTTGATTTTGCAATAATCTGCGCAAATAAATCGCAAAATTTAAGGTATCTCCTGCAAACGCAAGCGATAGTGTGGTGGGGGTTTGGTGTGATAATTCCAGCATTGCTTCACCAATCACACCAATTTGCTTGATTTTAGACATATGCTACTTTATTTAGACTTGAAGCTAGGTTGACTAGCATTTGCTTAGCAAAAAAGACGAGCGTATTATGCATTATAACTTTATAGGACATCGATGCTTACTTTAATTGATATTCTAGGCAAAAATCGCATTATACCGATTATTGTAATCGATAAAGTAGAACATGCAATTCCTTTAGCTGAAATACTGCTAAAATCTGGATTTACCGTTTTAGAAATTACCTTACGCACGCCTTGCGCTTTAGCCGCTATTGAGAAAATAAATACCGTATTTCCAGAAGTTATCGTTGGAGCAGGTACTATTGTCGAGACTAAACAATTTTCGCAAATAAAAGCAGTAGGGGCAAAATTTGCGGTTAGTCCTGGTTTAAATAAAACTTTAGTTCTAGAAGCTGAAAAGCATAATATCCCTTATATGCCAGGCATTGCTACGGCTAGCGAAGCATTATTGGCTCATCAGCTTAAACTAAAATATCTTAAGTTTTATCCTGCCGAAAACATAGGTGGCATTAAAACATTGCGAACCATTGCAGAAATTTTACCTTTGCATTTTTGCCCAACAGGTGGCTTAAATGCTGATAACTTTCTAAGTTATCTTAATTTAGCTTATGTTTCTTGTATAGGCGGAACCTGGATAGCACCGCGTAAATTGATTGCCAAGGGTTTATTTGATGAAATAGCTAGTTTAGCTAATCAAGCTAAAAAAATTCTAAGCACAATTTCTGTTTGAGAAAAGAAAAATTCAATTACTATTGATTAATCATTAAGGTCTACTAAACTTTTATTAGATTTTCTTATGGACAGCTAGTCAAACATGGACACTCAACTATTTAGAGCAGTAAAAGCCCATTGCTCAAAAGTTATTAACTATTTCGCTTATTTTCTGCTGTTTGCTTTTCCAACTTGCGCTATTGCTGAGGTAATTAGTGTATTTTCTCCTGGTCAAGTTGAAAGACAATTAAGAAATACTGTGAATATTCAACAAGCCGTCAGCGCTAGGGGGCCAATTATTTCCCCAGTTGTTGGAGTACCTGTCCGACCCGTCATTTCAGTGCCACCGAGTATGCGTAGACCTTTTGTGCTACGCTCTGTATGCATTACTGGCTCAACTGTGTACTCACAAGCAAGTCTACAAACCTTTGTTAAACCTTATCTAGATAAAAGAATTACTTATAAAGAATTAGAAAAAGTAAACGGACAAATCGCTTTAAAATATCTAGAAGACGGTTATGTTCTCACTAAGGCCTATTTGCCGATACAAAATCTATCATCAGGGTATGTTCATATCGAAGTATTAGAAGCTTATGTTGTTCAGGTTAATACTATAGGTAAAACCCATGGCTTAGAACACTATCTTGATAATTATGCTCAACAATTAAAAAAATCACGCCCATTGAGGTTAAAAGTCTTGCAACATTATCTTTTATTATTAAATCGACTACCTGGAGTTTCTGCTACTTTAAAAAAGAGTCCGGATTTGGTTGGTTCAGGTGCACAAGCTCTTACTTTTGTCATTAAGCAGCGTCGTTTTGTTCCTAACGCCTTGTTAAATAATAATCAAAATCGTTACTTAGGGGGTCAAAATCTATTTTTAACCGCGAATATGTATTCCTTATTGCAAGGAGGGGATTCAACCATTTTAACGGCAGCTACTGCACCGTTTGATCCGAAGGTTTTACAGTATTATTATTTATTACACAACTTTCCTATCGGTGTGAATGGAAACCATCTGGATATTTATGCGGACTATACGCAGATCAAACCGAACATCAATTTGCCACCTTCTACTACTTCCGGTAAAGCAGGAGATTTAGGCGCTTATTTTTATCATCCATTTATTCTACAAACCAATGATAAGTTAGAAGGTCGTTTAGCATTTGGCTATTATCGCAGCAAAACTTCTTCTTATACCGGTTTTGCTGATAGCCCTGATGCTATCGTAAGGCTTCCTTCATTGCGCGCTAAAGCCATCTTTGAGCGCACCAGAACCAAATATTTTGACAAGGTAGAAGCCGAATTAAGTCAAGGGGTACACGTTTTCGGTGCGAATACCGCACCGCCACCACCTCCTGGTATTCCTAACCCTTATGTTGGCTATACCAAATTTTATTATTATGTAACGCACATACAAAACATTACCCAAAAATTTTCTATATTAGTAGACTCCATGGGTCAATATGCCTTTAACCCATTAGCTCCAGTCGAAAAAATACCTTACGGGGGTGGTCTTCCATACGGACAAGCTTACGATCCAGGGGAAATTATTGGCGATCAAGGACTGATGGGTGGATTAGAATTACGTTACAATAGCTTTCCAAAATCTATTAACGCCATTCAATATTTTACCCGATATGATATTGGCAAGGTATGGAACAAAAACGTTGCGCCTACTTTCTTTTTAAACAATATTTATAGCGATGCATCATTATCTGCGGGTTTACGATTGCTGTTAAGCAAAGACTTTCGACTACAACTCAGTGTTGCAAGGCCGATGACCAACCCTGTTCAATCACAAGTACAAAGCGGTCATAATGGTAAAAGTTTACGCTTCTTCTTTACGTTTAGTTATACGCCATTTTAATAATGCAGAAAGATTATAAATGACACGAGTTTTAATGCTGAATGTTTAAAATTATATTTTCTTCACATAAAAACTCGTGACGCAAGACATCTGTTGTTTTTAATTAAAGACCAAGAATTCCTACTCGAGGTATGCCTGCTGGTAAGGCGGGTAAAGTTAAGGCACCAAGGTTGCCAACCGCTGGTAAGGTGACGCCATTAGTAGGTATAGCAAATGCTCCTGCGGGTGAGTTTATACCTATTATCTCTCCAGCCCTATCAATAACTTCGATATTTTCTAACCCTGTGATTCCTGCTGCCGTTAAACCTGCTATTTCATTAGGAGTGAGGGCACGTAGATCAAGTCCTTCTAATCCAAAAGCATTTGCATCGAGTCTAAGCCCGCCAGAAGTGCCAAGTAAGTCTACCAAACTTCCGACAGTGCCTCCGGCTCCTGTAGCTCCTGTAGCTCCTGCAGCTCCTGCAGCTCCTGTAGCGCCAAGACCACCCATACCACCACCACTACCACCGCCACAACCCGTTAATAATATTGAGGTGGCCAAAACCCCCGCAATTAGGCAAGCAGTTGTTTCTGATTTCT